>KZ345532.1:5265-19827 GCA_002352805.1 Teladorsagia circumcincta
TGTTACTAGTAACAACGTAGGGTTGACCCTGGGCATGACCCGAAAGACCTTGCTGGTCGCAAAAGGCGTGAATCAACGTCGGCCGCTCCCTTCTTCCTTTAGAAACTGGCTGCCCATGGACTCATACAAATACCAGAGATCATTCTAAAATCCCAATCGCATGGATAGATGAATCCGCTTCAGTTTCCGTGGGAGAAACACACGCATTTCAATCGGTATTAGGTTGACTGGAAATCATGACAGTTTTGCAACTCTGCACAACGACTCTTGACATTTTGCAATCGAATCGCTTCCCGATTGCGGTAGTCTTACATATAATCAAGTGTTAAGCGTTCGTCGTTGTTCAGTTCCGTTTTGGCGTGCGCCACGTATTCCAGCTCCATTCAGAGTCGCAGTGGCACTTTGAACGCGATTAGGCCTACAAAGACCTGCGAAGGCCAGCTACAAGTCGGTGATTTCACCCTGACACTCAAGTGTGGGTAGCAGCATACGGGGACGGAAGGCTTGGCTGCCTGGGAGGCGTACCACTCAGGATTTGGTCCGTGTGCCGGGCGCGTGGTAAGCAACGCCACTTCCCACTATGACTCGTCCGCTCATGTATAAATACAGGAAAGCATATTCAACGTTTTACCTGATGAGATGGACGTGTGCGAAGCAGAAGCAGTTCGAAGTACAGCTGAGGTTCAAGATTGAGGCAGAGCTCAAAAAAAAGCAATTCTTAATGAAATTTGGAAGTTTCGTAGTTGCAAACTCTACCTTCATGATGAGGAACGTTGCGAGCGCATTTCTGTGCTTGATTACTCGAAACTAAACGAGTTGGAGGAATCAAATATGTAAACACCGTTGCGTGACAGCTAGCAGAAGAACTGTATCTAGAATTGGGAGCTTGGAAGCAAAAGAAGTACGAATAGTTCTCCAAGAATTGGGTGAGCAACTGCAAAATAGTTCACCTGAGCCACCGTTGGCACTTAGTGCCGCAACAAGAGTGAGGCTTTCCCTACTATACCGTGAAGTTTGACGAGATTTTGCTAAGTGTAAAACCGAAAGCGATGGGCGCTTAACTACATCCCATTCAAGCTTTCCACCATATCCCCAAACATGTTCCAAAGGATGGCTGTGCTGACTGTATGGTGATCCGTTGCAGGCTAGCACCAAATCTTCTTGAAACCCGGTGGGGAAACTACGGCAGAAAAGTTAGACTGAATGCACCTCAGACCTAAACTTCGGTGACTAGACGGGCTGCAGTTAACAGTGAAGGACTCTTCCTTCTTTATGAAATGAAGCAACCACTCAGCGCACAGCTGATGCAAGAAAAGCTGAAGGAATTGGGGCACCCATGCCAATTGGGGTCCGTCTCATTCATCACATTCACTAGACCTTGAACCTATCCCCACCGCTAACTTATTGTTGTGTACCAGGATAACCTCCTTAACAAGACTTCCTCTATTGATCAAAATCGGGCAAAACCACGTTGTTCCAGCCGTCTGCTACTTTCAAAACTCCGAGGGGCATGGTTCAAAACTAAGTGCTCCTGTTACTCGTTGGTGAAGGTGTGAATATTCCGGAAGATTTCGGCCTCAATTAATAATGCAGAAAGAGCTTTGGTTTATTTCTCGGAATATACGAAGCGATCCACCATTGTAGATCTGCTCAAAGAGGCTAACCATGATGTGATCGTCTGAACCTGAAAGAACGCATAACTTTCTTGCCAGGATCACTTGGGAGGAGTTTTCCAGAGGGCGTGGCTCTAGCTGTTTGCCTACCTATCAACAACTCCAATCCAGTCATCATGTTATGGGACCATGATTCCAGTGTAATGGCACCTCGAAGGTCGATCGGCCGATGTGAGCTATTGGCGAACCTTTCATAGTGAAAAGATCTCGTGCTTATACTTACAACCACACATCTACCATTTCATTGAAGACATTTTGGCGATCTTGCTGTCGGCCTCGATTACGCTGCATCCTCCAGTTTCAGTAGAGTTGGGTAATTCGAGGCAGAAAAATGCCTGGAAGTGCCTACGATCCTTACCTGGGATCGGAAACCTCAGAAGGATGGTCCTTAAGGGTTACCTAAACGTAACCCTCTCGATCACCGTATATGGACAGGATTCCGAGGAACGTACATGAAGGTACATAATTCAAGGATCTCGATGGGCCCATAATCGTCCGAGTGGTACTAATGTTCGTATAGAAGCTGCTATGGAATTTTTCAGGCACCCAACTGGAGGCCCTGTTGCAGTGCGTACTGTAGTGATTTCGCGTTGAATTGAATAGAATGTATGTAACCATTGTGCGTCCTACATTACACATATTAGCTCTGCCTCCTAGCCGCGCGATGAGCCTCCTGTCGGGTACTCATCTATTTGATCGTTTGGACACTTCCGTTGGTTATCAAGAAGTGAAAATGCCCGTATAGAATTCAGCAAATAAGATCAATCGTATGTTGGAAGTGGAGTGCAGGAAACTCCTCTTTGCGCTCTACCCTCTCCCTCTCCCACCCCCTGCTTTCCCTGTATTCTGAGGCAGCCTCAACTTGGTATGGCCATAGCTGGTCCCAGGCTATGTAGTTATTCAGGCAACCCATAGATTAGCTTGTTTTGTTTATTTTACCATGCTTTATTTTTTAGCTCCTCTTAAATTTTACATGACTTCACCTTGCTTATATCGAGCTTTTGCCCTTCACACCAATTGTACCATGTTGCTACTTTGCGCAAGTTGCGCCACGCACTCTACTTCTATTCAAATTTAGGACCGACCTATGCATATGAACAGCAAGTTGTGTAATGACCAGCTTGGAGACCACTTTTTTTGTTCTCCAAAAAAAGTAAATAAATGAACAGATGGTATAAGATGGCATTTTCGTTTGCTCCCGCTTACCTTGATTCTGCGGACCAAGCGCAGGTCCTTTGGGGCGCCTACAGCCACTGACGACTTCTTTCCAAAATCTCTTTGGCCGATGTCAGACTTTGCGAATTGAGCGATTCGCTACTAGCGATTCGCCCGATTCGCTAGCGTCCGTGGTCACGTTACGGTACCAGCGAATGGGTAGCGAATCGAATAACTCGCTGGTCGCGACGCGACTGACGACGCTAGCAAATCGCTCCATTCGCGAAGTCTAACATCGGACTTGCGCAGCGATGATTCCCAGTTGCATTCGTAGCCGGGGCAGAAATTGATTCAGAAATGTTTCTGGACAAAAAGTTCAGAAGTGAACTGTAGAGTTGAAGTGTAGGGCGATCACAGGGGCCGGGTGCAGTAAGCCCCAAGAAGGGGATAGCTCCCCAAAAAGCTGCGTATCTGCTCTGGTCGATGACGCAAATGTTGTGGTTAAGAATAAGGAGAGTCTAGAAAAGCACAGTTGTTGGGACCCATCCCCTAGTTGGGCTTGCTGCCCGGCTCCAGAAAGTTCATATTTTCATTGTGGTTTAATCCGTTCAGCTGCCATTTCGCCTGAGTGATTTCTAGGTGACAATCATGCATTCATGCGAAGCTTGTCGCCCACAGTTTTCTTTACCTAGACTGAAATTGCTTGTCATGCTTCACTGGTTACTCATTCAATTACATCAACGAGGAACTCAACGATAACACCATTGTGGATTTTTCTTGGCTTCCAATGGTCATCTGGCACATTTGCACTTTCAGTGACCATTTTGACATTTTTGAGACTCTTGATACTAGTTCTACTACCGCACGTTGGCCTATATGATCCTTTGAGCAAGCTGAGCCGAAGCATCAACCATGTCCCCCGAGATATCAAATGGATGCTGAGCCGGACTTCAAATTTTGAGCGCTTCACGTGCTTCACCTCTATTGATAAGCTGATAGCAGCTTTTATCATTAATAGAAAAACCTGATCGCAAATGTTTGGCCAAATACCGTAGCCATGGTAAGAATTGAATACGCATCCAATGGTTGCTACTGTTTTGAGTGGAAGAGAACTGCGTGGCGCATTTTTCTTTATACGCTGGTGATCTTGAGATTCTGATAGCTGTCCGCCCCCCCCCCCCTTCCAGACTTATCCCGAGGGTAGTATCATACTCAGTAACTCCCTTGGGAAGTTGTGACATCAAGCACGACTTTCTTTCGGTCATTGGTCTAGTCCTACTTTCCTTGCCAATTTCACCTAATATGATCGTTCCCGTACCACCCTTTTTAAATTTTGACGAACAGAACGGAGGTTTGCTGACCATAGTGAAATACTACATAGTGTACCTGAATATGAGTTCACAGGATTTAGAATGGGACATATTGTACTTTCATTAGGTCGTGAATGAAATTCTTGCGCTTTTTGGTGTTCCATTTTTGAACGGTATATTTGGTTTCGACTTCGAGCACTGCCACTGTGCTATATTCCATTTAGAAGAGCTTTTCATGTTCTATCTAATGGAATGGCACTGGTCTTTGTTCTGTCTCATTTGATTATCACTTTTTGAACCCTTGAATACGGTATAATCGTAGAGCAGGTCTGCGTGAATTCTTTCTCTAGCCAAAAACAGGCCTGTAAGGAGTGAAAGCAGGTGAAGATATCACTAATGCAGTTGCTGAGAATTGCAGTAAATATGTTCTGGAGCAATTGTTCGAAATGCTTCTGGAACAATAGCGGGAGGCCTGAAGATATGAGAGTGGTAGTCGGATATTGGACGATTCCAACGATCAGCCGAAAGTTCTGATTGAAGCGCGCATGCACAGAACTGATGAGAGAGCTCCACCTAGGTTGAATGCACCTGCACTATTGCTTCTTGTTATATGAAAAGAGGTGGAAACTGCCGAAACTTTGTTCAGGGTGCGTCGCGACAACTCATCATTTTGAAGGATTTTCCCCCGTTTTCGAGCTCGTTTATGCCTCAGAAGGACCTGCTTTTCTACTCATTTGCGACAATGAAGGGCGTACCCTTCGCTACAACATACGAGCCTTTGCTGGATGGATCTACCGCGATTAGGCTCCAGAAACTTCGCAAAACTAAACCTCCACAGAAGGAAGGTTGAGGTGGCCATCATAAGGTCAGCGGTTGGTCTAGCTCTTCGAAACCAGTGGAGCTACTAATGTGGGGTAGTAATCTTGAGAATATGTCGAGACACTCCTAGAACATTAGCACATTTGACCAGTATACCACATTATAAAGGAGACGGCTCATCCTTGACAAGTGGCTTGCACGGACATCGCGCAACGATCCGTGCACCAGTTGAGCCAACTAACAAGGAATGTCCCTCAGGTAGCCATGGCCATTCAAGAAGCGATGCATACGCCAAGATGTATCTTCGAACGCTGATCTCAAATCTACCTTCCAAATCTGCTAAACGATTCTCTGGACGGAGTTATGAAACAAAACATCGCAGCGGTAGTGGTCGGGGCTCACAATCAAAACGTCCTAATATCGGTCTCTTATTGTGTTTACTGTTTCAGTTCTTCGGGGATACGACTAACCTGCTTTTGTTATTCTATTAGGTTGTTGCATTTGAAATGTCGCTTTTGGACTTTCACAAAATTTTGTTGGAATACCATCAATTCGGCAGCACGGAACGAGAGATGGATACTACCTTATTGCGCTAGGCTTCGCCATTACCCACGCAAAGACACGGCATCCTTTTCTAAAAATCGTAGCAGCTGTGCGCAGGCAAACTTGGACACCCGGAGCCCGAAGATTTTGTACACTGAGAACTGTTTCTCCTCCACAACGGGCCGCTTTGAGTCTGATAATCAGCAGTTAGATGAAGTGTAACAAGAAGTGTCCGGCAGCGAAGCCAAAGGTCATCAGCTCATCTCGCATTTTTTTGTTGATGATTTTTTTCTGAGAAATCCGAAAAATGCAGCTTTTTGTCATGAAGTGGGTCCACTAAATGATAGTTTTTCTTCCTCGCCGAGCCACTGCACGGTTCGATGTAGGTCGCATCTTGTTAATAAAAGTTTGCTCTTACCGTGTGAGCTGGATTCAGCTCCTGAAGATGTCATTGAACATTCACCGAATTTCGATCAGTCATCGTTCGAAGGAAAGAATTCAGGTAAAAAACGAAAGGGTATAGGCAACGAGTGGTCGCTTTCATGCTCCTGGATTTCCCCTTTCAAATAAATGCTTAACTACCTCTGGAGGTTCAAATGCAACTGAGTGGGATCAAACTGAATTTGAGCGACATTTCAAATGCAACAACCTAATATTTAACTGAGTTCTTGATGACTGCAAAACAGTAATCACCATAAGGGACCGATCCCTCGACATCCTGCCTGTGAGTACCAACCACTACCGTTGCGCTGTTTTGTTTCATAACGTTCAGAGTATCGTTTAGCAGATTCGGAAGGCAGATTTGAGATCAGTGTTCGAAGATACATCTAGGCATATGCACCGCTTCTTAAATGGCCACGGCGACCTGAGGGACTTTCCTTGTAAGCTACAATTTAGTGCTACGATCATCTTACTCGGTTGACGTCTTGCCTATAAACTGTCACTTTCCCGGTGGTCTGGATAACTTCTTCAAAGAGTTACGATTAAAAACCCAACATGATGCTATGCTGATGCCGGGTTCATCGTCTCTAAAGCCCTAGTATCCTATACGACCGGCCTATTCGAACTGTATCTTACTGGCAGAGGTCAGTGGATTCTAACGTTTCACTTCCGAAAATTTTCGAATGAGCCCAGATGCATGATCAAATTCAAGGTCGAAAAGCGCCAGAACTTCCTTCACGATCTAATACATATTATGTCAGCCACATGCCTATTTTCGTAAGCTATTTAATCTGAGGTTTCTTTTTGAACAGCCGCAATCGTTCATTTCGTACCTGCTGTCCATACTTTATAGATTACTTGTACCAAGTGCTCCAGAAGTGCTCATCTTGGACCTTTCACGTCTTCCTGATAACCTATCACAGCCGGTATTGCTATGGCCAACCATTCGACACGCGCACGCAGGAATCTTCACGAATCGGCCTTGCCTGGATGTTTTTGTGCTCACCTGAGCATAAGCTAATTAGCGATTTCATGACAAAAATCACCTTCCGTTTGGCCGATCGATATAAAAAGCTAACGCCAAAGCTATCGACCACGGAAGCGCACAACTAGGGCTTTAACGCTTTTTCCAAGGCCTGCGGCTCTGGTGAAATCTTCTCTTTATTTCCTCATTGATCAGTCCACTTCACACACCCGCTTCCGTTCTCGTGCGGAAGAATCACACCATTTCGGCCGCGGGATGTGCCTTCAAGTGAGGGGAATATGAGTTTTGAGGAATGACAAGCAGATAAACAGGAAGACAGAGAGATAACCAGACACCGCATCCACCGCCATAGATAAAGTTCAGTAGGGCAATTGCGCCTCGCCAACTTCCCAGGTCGCCCCCGCATGAGTTCATTCCAAATGCAGTCAAATACATGGAAGTGTTACGCCATCACTGCCATTGTTTCGGACATGTGCCCTAAGTCTCGAGGCTTCAAGCCTTCTCATGAACTCTGATTGATGGTCGCCAGCTACCTTATACATAGGTAATTACGCTAGCGTTTCCTTCCGTCTCACTGGCGACCGGCGTCATTATACTTGATGGCCTGAGATATTTGAGCTCTCAATTTGGACTTTCTTGAGGTATTCTCATCAGGGTCAACCGTCGCGTTTTCACTTTTTCGAAAATTTGAAGGTTCTCTTTTTTAGGAGGACCTATATGCCACCCCTCTGTCACCACCATCAATTATAGGAGGCTCCTCCAACCGGCACCCCTCCTCTCTACCCACTCATTTTCCCTCCAGAACTGGCGTCGATGGGGCTGGATGGGAAGAGGGGTAAATTGGTATAATGGAACGGCGAGTCCATCTATTCTGTTTGATTTACCCCCCCCCCTTTCCCTAAAATTCCGCCAAGATCGATAGTTGAAAAACCCGCCAAACATTATCCTTTTTACGACCCCTGCCCATTTTCCCCCAAAGCTCGTTAACCTTGCTCAACCATTAAATGCGCACCCTCTCAAGATCACAAATGCGCCCACCTCATTCGAATAGTGCGAAGGGACAGCAGACACTGGCTCACATGTCTTTTTCCACCCTTGCCATGAAGACGGCTTCCCGAATCATTTCCGTGATTGAAATCTTATTGCTTGTTCATTTATTTGTTGTTTATTTTCAGCCGAATTGTCCCAGGCGAGAGACTTCGGGAGCAAAGGGAAATTGAGCGTGTGCGTAACAAATTGCATATTTTCACGGTCCACCTACATGTTCCGGACAGTTTGCAGCGCTAGCGGAAGACTGGCTGAACATGAGCCCAGCAGTACACTTTAATTTGCCATTGTGCTCACTGCCACCGTATCCTTCTTGGCCTACCACTCATGGATAAGACATGATGTGTAAAAGGGTTCCTGTCAAGGTCAGCAGTCGATGTTGAGAACATTTCTCAAATAGGTCATTACCCCCACCCTCCAACAATCCCGCCCCCTGGGCGGAGTCTCTCGGACCTCTCTCTCTCGAACGGTCTGTGGTGCTGGTCGTTTAATGTTGTTCCACTTACCACACTCCATCCGAGTCTCTGACTCTAATAAGTTCTTCGAGTGGAGTATATATGACTCTTGGAAAGAACGTAGGAAGAAGAAGGGGAAATTTTCCCGCGCTCAAAAAGTCGATTTCCTCTCTTCAGGCACGACCCTCCTCCTTCCATCGACACAACCTCCCTGGGAAACCAAAAATCTATTCCCGAAAAACACGAGTGCGACCCTTCCTGACTCCTCCCCCTAGTTAGAAAATTACAAAAAGACGGTTGGTCCTGGTTGCTTCACCTCTTCTCTTCTTACCGTAACTGTTATAACAAATTTAAAGCGAGAGGTTACGATGAGATTGGTTGGATTCACAGTAAAAGTGTAGATGCTGACTAATGCGTCTGTAGCGAAAAAAGCGAAAAAAATCCGCCTAGAACACCAAAACAAGGCCATTTTTGCCTGCCCGTTGACCACAGAGATAGGATCTAGCAACCTAGTGGGGAGGCGTTAGCGTGTGCTAACCTGATAGCCATCATAATGATAGCAAACACCATGCTTTCTGATAAGGTTTTCCACACAAAAGTTATATGATACGGCCGCTCGAATTGAGATACCCAAACGAAATGATAATCGCACGATGTCGCTGCTGGCAACTACTGATAGGCGGAGCTCAGGCGGAGGCGGAGCTCAGGGAGGATTGGCAAGCCCAGCGTTCTTCAACTAGCGCACCTTGGGCCACGAAAAGACCACATATCGCATCCTTTGGCCCCTGACCACTGCTTCCACTGATGCATTTACTTCCATGCCGCATCCACCCTTTATCGTAATCTCTCGCTTTAAGTTGATGCCTTTGAACACCCTTCAGTTCAGTACTCAATCTTCAATTCAAATCCTATCAAATCTTTGCTATTGGATTTCATATGCAGGCTTATTTCGCTATTCTAAGCCCCTCTTTCAGATGATGCAGTGATGTCATGAAAAAGCTGCAGCGCATTGTCGACGAGGATTTTGTAGATTTTGCAGAGCATACCAGGTATCAGTTATTTGATCTTTAATTATCATTTTGAAATTTCACTGGTTCTGTTGCTTTAAAAACAGAGAGTGAAAGGCCTGTGGGTGCAATACAAGTGAGGTGGGTACGTTGCATTTTTGAGTACGGTAGGCGTGAAATTTATGTATGTGGGGACTGCTGCCCGCTACTATGCGTCACGAGAATCGAGGAGATTCCTCAGCCAGGAGGAGTGTCGCCAATTCAGGAGAGGAGAGTGGGAGGGGGTAAGGGCAGCTCAAGGTGAATAGCGGT
Organism: Teladorsagia circumcincta; assembly: GCA_002352805.1. NCBI lineage: Eukaryota > Metazoa > Nematoda > Chromadorea > Rhabditida > Trichostrongylidae > Teladorsagia > Teladorsagia circumcincta. The sequence continues at coordinate 15,013 of KZ345532.1, forward strand.
CGAGGAAGTCCTCGGCCAAGTGGAGAAGGTCACTGTGGAGAATAGTAGCGAGAGTGACTGCACGCGCAGGAGAGCAAAACTGAACAGGCGAAAGTCCTCGACGAATCGTCGACAGTTCCTCGACCGATTTTCACCCTGGGGCAGTCACGTGACAAGCGTGGGAAGTTGGATTGGGTGAGCTTCTTCCTATAGCGCCTCGTCACGTCACTTCAGTGGGCATGAGTCCCTACGTACATACATTTCGTGCACCGTGTTGAAAAAAAGCGATATGCCCATCCCACTTGTACTGAGCGGCCTATGCCGCGAGCGAGTGCGTAGCGGTCATAAAACAATAAAGAAGAGAGGTTGTGCTCTAAAAATTACTGTAATGCTGGGTCTCAAAAAAATGGGGAAAACTGCCGCCGTTAGCGCAACTGCATGAATTGGTGTCAAATCTCTTATCGGTTTTCGCCCAGGCCAACCTTCCCACGTTCTGAGATCGGACTGGCAATGTGTTTTTATAGTCACTGATAATTTTCAGTGCTCATGGAATTCCACGTGCATACGTCTCGGAAGGACTTCGACGGGCCCTATGGCTGTTACTCTTTCTAGCTTGCTTGTGCGCTTTCAGCTATCAAGCCTATCTGATTATTTTGCGATTTCTCAGGCAAGTCGCTCCACTCACCGTTTGCTTCCGTTTTCGACATTGCTATTCGTCTAGTTTGAAAGCAATTTGCTGTACTGAGGTGCTACAATGGGCTTATCAAATATGCATTACACCAGGAAAGTTCACGTTAAAATTAGCTCTGAAGAAAACAACAGAATTGATGGGTAACCCTGCTCTGAATACTCCGAGATGGGCAACTGGTGGGGTTGACTGCCCCTTGTGAGAAGTTCTTCTGAAGGAGAAGGGGAATTGTTGGATACGCTCGGAGTGGATCGCAATGATGGAAAATGGGGGCCTGTCGTAGTGGAGAGGGGAAAGGATCATTTTTGAGACTTTCGTAGAAATTCACACAAAAAGTGTGTGTGGGGAGTGGGTAAAATCAAGGGCAATGAGCACGAACGCTCCATTTCTGTAGTTGTAAGTGTACGGCAAAGTGTTGACGGCTCGACAAAGCGCTGCTCCACCAAGGAGAAAAGCGATAGCAGCTTCGATTCCATTCGATGCGAAGATGATCGGCAATAAGACCGTAATTTGCTTTTAAATTCCGTTACATTCGCCTTTGGCCCTATAACACCAACGAAAAGGTGGTGAAGAGCATTCGCCTCCGACCGGAGGTAATCCTTGTCCAAATCGCCTTGTGCTTTTTTCAAGACAGCCTTGGAAAAATATTTAGACACACCTGCAGTCTCCATGGACACTCATCCATTTTACTTTATCATGAGCGAGCTTTTGAACCCGTATAACAGTAAAGTAGCACAGATATACGTTTGTCGGCCAACCTTATAAGTCATTCCGTCCGGAAGGCATTCAACCATCAGAGTCGTTTCCGCTTATGGATTCAATGTACAGTTGGAGAATGGTCCTGACCAGTCAAAGCCACGAGTCAGGTTTATGCGGTAGTAGAAAGCCTTCCCATCACTAATATGGCCACGACCGCGCTCAGAAGAGTGACGCCGGGCTCCTGAATCGAAGTGGCGCAGCGACAAGGCCCCAGGCCTGCTATTTACAGCGGTTGATTTGTTATCGCACCCACCAGGGTAGATGGTGCGTGGCTGGCATACGTGTGAAATCGCTAGGCTGACTGCCGTATCAACCGATAGAACGGCTGGCATGTCCGGAAAACTTGTTTGGACGTACCTCTCTTTCACTTCTAGTGGGAGCGGGGTGTCGTTTTTGGCCTTGTTGGTGTTGTGTTTGTTTTCGAACGGTCACACGCAAGAAGACCCACGCTGCTGGATGTGTTTTTGGAGCTGTTTTCGAATCAGCTTCCCAAATCTGCCAGCGATCTTCTGAACGGAGTTATGAAGCAGAATAGAGCAACGAAGTGTTCCGGGCTCACAGGCAAAAGGTTGTATGATCGATTCCCTGACGGGTGCTCCCTTTTGCCTTACAAGGGAAGGATGGTAGGTCGAAGCGGCCGTTCGAAATGAGATGTATACCGCTTGATGCATTTTTGAACGCTGATTCCAAATCTGCCTTCCGAATCTGCTGAGCGATTCTCTGAGCGAGGTTATAAAGCAATACAGCGCAACGATAGTGGGCGGGACTCACAGTCAAAACATCGTAGGAGCGGTCCCTTCTTGTGTTTACTGTATCTATTCTTCAGGGGAGCAGCTAAACGGCTTATTTAACTGAATTCCTGAAGAAAGCAAAATAGCAATCACGATAAGGGACCGATCCTCCGACATTTTCACTGTGAGTACCACCCACTACCGCCACGCTGTTTTGCTTCATAATTTTGTTAAGAGAATCACTCAGCAAATTTGGAAGGCAGATTTGGAATCAGCGTTCAAAGACGCATTGAGCGATATACATCTCATTTCAAACAGCCACTTCGACCTACCATCCTTACCTTAGGGGCAATTTGTGTGGCCTAATCACCCGTAGGAATCGATCCTACAACCTCTCGCCCTTGAGTCCGGATCACTACCGCTGCCCTATTTTTCCTCATGCGCAGAAAATGGATTAGCAGATTTAGAAACCAGATTCGAGATCAGCGTACAAAACTTATCCATCAGTGTAGGCTTCATTGGATGCACTTAGACTTATCATCCTTTCCTGGTGAACAACAAGCTCGGTTTTACTTGTGGCTCATTTGAATTCTATATGTTTCAGGAATGATATCGTGGTCGGTGTTGAAATCCGATTCGAACAAATTCGTTTTCCAGCTGTTACTATTTGCAATATGAATCCGTATAAAAACTCTCTAGCTCGTCAATCATCTTCAATCAAAAGCGCCGTGAGTTCAAGTATTCTGAAGGCTGAGAAACCCACAACGCATGCACTTTTAAGCGTTGTCCCGACGATATTGGCTCAAGGGGGTGGGAAGATGGAGTTGGGTAAGTTTGTACAGAGCCTCAATCAAGCCAGGGGGAGGACCTGAGTCTAGGCGATGAATGAGCTCCGAGGTGGGTGGAAATGAGCTCCGAGGTGGGTGGAAATGCCACAAGAGATAAGAAGAGGGGTCAAATGGGATAAGAATGAAGGGTTCTGCTCGGCCAAGTTGGGATTCCGAACCATACGAAATATTGCCCCCCCCCACTCCGATCTAGTGCTACCCATTGCCACAGTGTCGACATTACATTGCCTGCATTTTAGCTCGAGTCCTTCGAATCTGCCATTGAACGCTCAACGAACGCAGGCCAGCTATCGACAGAACGTCGAAAACGGTAACTTGGACTACCACATTTGCAATTAGGAAGCAATTTCCACGCAGGACCAGTATGTTCCAGATCAATCGAAGTGCCGCCCCTTCGACCTGCTCACGTATACTGTAAACGGGATCACGATCATTATGTGGTGGATCCAGAAGGAGACGAGCGATGTGTACCGTAATCTCTCATATACTCACAGCTGGATCACCGCGCGACATATAGACATGGCGATGTCGCGCAGTGACTTCTTGGTGCACGACTACCAGAAAACAATTAATTTCACGTCAATATTTTTAAATTCTCTTGAAATTCATCCCGAATGTTTCAGCTATGCTCCTCCTTTTCCAAAGAACAGTACTACTGGAACTGCGCCCTAGAAAGGGAGTTTCAGATTCAGGCGTGTCCAAACGATACAGCATCGGCGTCTCCGACACTTTGCTACTGCCGGAAAAATAGTTATTGTATCGAGGTAGAGAATCAAATAAAGGTACTACTTACATTAATAGCATCTATTGATTGATATCGATCTATCGGATGGATAAAAGTGCTCAGATAGTCGGTCGATGGCCGTTGACGCTGTCGATGAACGATTGCGCAAACTCGTCCATCTCGTCCAACTCGTCCAGATGCTTATGTGTTCTGCCCCACACAATTGACACCACCATGCCGTCACCATCTTACTGTGCGAGCATTTCCAAATGGGAATATACACTATGTAACGGATGTGATTGGTGGGGAAGGTGGGTATTTTTAGTGGTTTTATTGGTACTAACTTAGTTGGAGGTAGCAGTCGCTGCTGCGGCGCGCGCCATGTTTGCGCCCTTCAGTACAAAACAAGGGATCCGTAAGCTGAGGGGTATGCAGACAATTCAGGGTAATGGGGGATGAGGCGACTCACCTAAGATGCATGAAAAGATGGGATATGCGTGTTCACGCTATCTCGCTGAGAGGGCGCAGAATTGCCGCATGCCGCGACGGCGATTACCCCCCCCCCTCCGATTAGGTGAGCGCCTGTTCGCTTTGGTAGAGCTCTTTTCATTGCTTTTAGAACATGTTTTAATTCACAACCATTCTCGAATTATTCATGCTTTTCTAAAGAATGTGAAAATCTCAAATTTTCAAGGTGTAGTCGATCATTTGGTCTGACCGGAGAAGAAGAGTGTATATGTGATGGTGATTCCTACACGAGATGCTTCGCGGTGGAGTCAGCAGCTGAGAGGGCACCAGGAAATGGAGCGGAGGCAGAAGAAAGAACTCTTGTGAGTCCTGAGTAAAGTCCTTATAAACTGAGTGTTTCCGCTGTGGCGTACGTCGCAATTGCAGATGCAGTTGCACAGTTGACGATGATCGTGGAAAATGTGCTTGCAAATGTGTTTGCAATGCTCACGATGCTTCTTGATGTCATCTGATGCCACTTTAATTAATTCTGTGACTCTTGACTCCACCGTAAAGCTATACCCCAGGCAGAATCCGTGTAAGCGAACCTCCTCGGTCTGGTAGGTAAACCCCCGGAGG
>KZ345532.1:48579-75986 GCA_002352805.1 Teladorsagia circumcincta
CTGGGGGCACTTTTTGACATTTTGGCTTACTGTGCTATTCTCCAAAAACGCACGCTCTGACCGGTTTCTTCCATTGTGTCGCCTATACGTCGCGGTTCTAAAGTCCCACTTCTTCCCACGCAACGCCTTTAGCTCGCCTGACTTGCACTCGATTGTTCATAAACTGTGTTTTCGTGAGTTTGTTTCTCTTCGAAAACCAAATCTTCGTGCGTAAAACTTTGTGTGTTGTATCTAGGGATCACAGCTGACACACTCATGTTGGAGAAGAATGCAACAAACTCCCTCCACTACAGCTGTATTTGTATCGCAACGCAACTGCGTACCTGTACCCTTTTTCATTTTGACAAAGTACGATGTACGAATTCTCCACAGTGCTTATTCGTAACCCACCTTGCTATGCGGAAACTTTTGTAGAAGAACTCTTTTGATGTGTCGAATTCCTTGAGGGCGCAGTATGCATTACCCAATTGGTTGTAAAGTTTTGCACGTTGCTGGTTGTCCTCATCAGAAACACTCTTCAGTCTTTGACTTAGACGAGCTATTTCTGTATAAGAAGTTACTTGAATTGATCAAAATGAGACATAGCCAAATCATTCCTCCAGTCACGCACATAGCTGGCTGCACATCGTTAAGATGTCAAGGGGCCAGTGGTCATAGTGATGCTGCTACTTCTGCACAATGCTGGCCTAGGACACATTGCCTCAAGCAAGAGAGTAAAGACGCGTACGGTCGCATGCGCGCTACTTTCCGATGTACGCATCTAGGATTTGGTCTAGTGCAACTTATAAAGGCATTCATGTCGTTAGCGGGGACGAAGTGAGTGATCCGTTCACAGAACTTGGGACGAAGCTTTAGTTAGGGGAAGGGGTTCTGGGAGAGGATGTGAGCAAGCATTTTTCTCCCTTTCCTCCGTTCCTACCCTGCGCTTAGTCCTAGTATTAGCGGTTTTCGTGTGCCCTTTTTCTAATGTCCCTCAAAGGATAGGAGCGCCCTCATAAATGTAAAGGGGAGAGCAGGCTCGTGTCGAAAACGAAACCAACTAACCTCTGCGAGCTTTCCTTTCGCAACAAATCTGTGTTTCTTCATTGAATGGACTGGCGCTACTCCCTTCATATGTAGAACCGCACAATGTTGGCGACTGGGCTTTATTCGGTAAGTCAATATCGGCCGATGCAGTGATGCGGTTATCATCATGACCAGGTTCACAGTGAGTTGTTGGACCCCAATAGGAGTGGAGGTCGCCAGCAGCCTCTTTGGAAGACGTGGAAGACGATATCTTCTTGAAAAATTGAGATACTAGTTTAACAAATAACATCTATTCTGTTGGCGAGTAGCTTCCAAAGTAGAGATGTGAGTAGGAGAGGGAAAAGCAAATGAATAGAGATGTGAGTAGGAGAGGAAAAAAACCGAATGAACCACCCTGGGTGAAGCAAATGCTTATAGCAGTTTTATCTTCCGTGATAACTGAACAAAAAGCCGTTATGATCATGAGGGAAGCTTAAGTACACTGTAATAAAAGAAGATCCGCTTTTCGAATAACATTCTACTTTTAAATGAAGAAGTGTTGTGTTAGGGAAGTGTTCGGGGAATATTCCCGAACTGTACTTCGATTCCATCAACGGCTTCCTGAAAACGATCCGGTAATCGTCAATTCACGTCATAGCGCTGATTTTAGCTGGATTGCGGTCCACTTTTGCCTCTTGTTTAGAAAGCATTCCACGTCCAATCCTGACCCAAGTTTTCATCATCAAACCGATAATTATCTTTGTTGCCCTTGATTCCGCCATCAACGGCCTTGTCGCCCTGCAGCACTTTCAACAGTGAAGATCCCTATTGGGGAATCGTTTGTAGCACTGGCTTCTCCTTAGTACTTTTCACGATTCTTGTTTCTTTTCAGCACTTTCGCGATGTTTTGCTCATTAAATGGTGTCGTGTGTTCTTGTGGCGTCAGGATCATTTTTTTTTCTATAGTTTCTTTTTAGAGGCGTGGACTCGCTGAATATCGTTATCATTCTGTATAAAACACCGTGTTGAGATTTTTGAGTAAACCGCTGGCTATGACTGTATATGGCCTCACTCTGTGCATGGCGAGATGCGCCAACGCATGAATCGCGCATCAAGCGTTCTTGTAACAAATCATCGTGATATTTACCACCGATAAGTTCCTATAACAAATTTCAATTGAATCAAAGTTTCTAGTTCTCGATCCACGCTTTTTCGTCCCTCCGACTAGCGAAGAGTCTTTAAAAAACGTCCACTTCCTGAATACCACCTCACTCTTGCTCTTGCGAAGGATAGAGCCCTTCAAGATAGCCGTCAATGTTTTTTGACTGTTTTCTCGATTGTTCACTAGTTTGGCTTGATATCATGTTTGAAATACCGAACTACAAGGGAGCCGGAAGTTGCTTCCCAGATAATGTCGCTCATGCATCCAGTTCAATCATTGCAATAATCAAAACAATCACTGCAATATTGAAAACTACGAGAATCAAAGGAGATGATAGGTCTTGAATGTGGTGCTTGGGTGATCCATAACGTTATCATATCACAGCCCTGCTTACTAAACTGCCATCAAAAACCATAGTGCTTATCCCTGTGTAACTAGTCAAACAAGGATGCTGCCGTTTCCTGTGTGATTGTAGCCCCATTTTCATGTGCATTTAACAGCTTATGAGTCACCTAGTGAAGACGGAATTCACTATCATGTTGAGTACTTACATAACGCACAACAGTTAATTCCCTTTCATTTTCAAAAATCTGTAAATACGTGAACAACCAACAACAGTTCAATAGGAAGAGTGCAATAGTGAATATTCTTCTTTGCCGACACGACACTGACGTTCACCACATACACCTGGATAATATTCTGTAAGTTTGGCATGTGAGGCAACAAGGACGTAATTCTCTGTCCTGAACTAATGATAGGCAGCTCCGCTAGTCGCAAACTTTTGCTGCCCTTCACAATTGTGCACTGGATTTGTGTGCCAGATTGGCTTGCACCATCGCAACCGTGTTTAGTGGATAATGAACTAGGAAGATGAAACGCGGTCGCGTCGGGTGTGCTATGAACTAGATTGATGATGATGGTTCGGTAGTGTGTATGTGTGTATGCGAGCTAGTGTTCTATTTGAATGTCTTATGGGAGTGATAACGAATGAATGGTGATGCCTACTCAGGCGAAAAATCCCGACTAGTTAATATTTAATATGCAAATGGCGGAGAGTTGTGACCAGAAATGATATTGCTCTTTTTTACTAAAAATAGGGGTACCAAAGAGATGGGGGATTGGGTAAGCGATGAAATATAAGCGAGCTGAGAGCCAAGTCTATCATCTTTCGAAAACGTGCATGCTTCTTGAATAAACCGCTGGATTGACAGCGAAATAGCATTCTTCCAAGAATTGGAGAAGAACTTGACGGGCGCAGCTGTTAAAGCCGCCACACCTCACACTTATGGTTAGCATCGAAGATTCAGATGCAACGAACTAGAAACGTGACTCACCTCTAAGCTACGGCGGTGCGCGCCTCTCTCTTCCTCTGCCATAGTAACGAAGGCTGACACAGTATGCGGAATTTTTCATGGAACACGATCAGAATGAGCCTTAAAGAAGTTTCCCATGCGTATACTTAGAAGAAATAATCCCTCAAGAAATACCCATCCACAGCATGAACCAGTTCCCATGCGAGTGTTACCGTTACAAAACTCGTCCATTTCGTTGTCGCCCATCTCGAGAAGAGGTGGAAAGACAAAATCGTTAGAGCAAAGCATCCGGCTTGCACACATCCCTAAATGGTGTCGCGTTTACGTTGAAGAGGAACATTTCAGAAAATTCTTTGAATAAAAGTAGGCCATGACAAAAGACTGCCATAGTTGGTGATTACTTTTGCTCGCCCGTACCCCTTCGTAGTGCGATTGTAAGGAAGCACAACAGCCTGCAGGCCACACGATTTAACGCACGACCAGCCTGTTCGACAATGGGCAGACGGGTTTTGACAAAAGACACTGCGTCCCCTACCTGCGCAATAGTTGTCTGTAGCCACACCCTTTCAAGCTTCTCCGCCTACTCAAGCGCGTTTTTGCGCCTACGTCGCTGCGTCGGTGCATCCACAGGTCTCTACGTCAAACGGATACCTCGAATAAATTGCAGTGGACGTGGCGTCACCACGCGAGCAACCGCCTCAAGGTGTACATCCCTACTTGAAGCAGGCCATTCGCATGACCCGATGTATCTAGATGCGCAAGTAGTGCGAACGTGCTTACTAATTACAGACAATACGGCGCAGGATAAAGCAGTATGAGTCATAGCTACTACACCGATCAGTTTCATAGGAGGTCGCAGGGGAACGTGTCTCCCTATAGAGCATGAGGCGTCACGCTCCCGAGAAGGGCCATGTGCAGTAACTTACCTGCTTTTCCAGTGGCTATGTTACATATCACGGCTTGCTACTCGCCACGTGCTTTGACAACATGACGCTGTCACGTGTGTGTATGAGCTCCTTATTTGGAGGTCATCACCTCTACCTCGGTGGAAGGAAAACTCTGCTTCAAAAAAAAACTCGCGAAACTGCGGCCACTCAGTGACTCTTGTGCTTTTGCTCCGTAACTCGCCTCATACCATTCTGAGAATATGACCGTATCACATTGTGAAATAGTAAAACTTTATGAGTACAGTAGACTAGGTTTAGCGCTCTCACGGGCTTGGAGCGAGTCTACAATCGGTAAATAGTGCATGGATATATTTTATGTGTCCACTATCATGAAATAGCTCAGTTTAGATTAGTTGTAAGGAAAGTGCAGGTAACTATTCGGACATGGACTGACCGCATAAAGCCCACTTTTTTCACTATTCTGCGAAATCCCAAACGAAGTTGAGGAGATGTTTGAAATTACAAGATTTGTTTTCAGCAGGAACCGAGACCTAATTCCATCCAGAAACAATGATTCGTCAACGGTTGGTTTATATGATAGTTCCTTGTCACTGTATTTTGCGGACAGGCATACACATTATATAATACCAATTTTGTGGCAGCCGCCGGGACCTCTAAACCCCTCCGCATGCTTTACTTATTCAGCACTTGTGAGGTCGACACCTTGTGGTGGGAATAGAAACAGGTATCTTGTGGAATAGATGGCTCTATGGCCGATCATGACATTACTTTAGAGACGTGATCTCAGCACTGACAGCGTCACTGACTAGCTGACGGTTAGCTCCGATCTTTCCTTCCTTTACCGTGATCGACACATCGTGGTAAAATGGGATCTCAGGCTTTACCTCTTTCTCGCACTCCCTTCCTCTCCCTGACTTGTACCATCGGAGTTGCTCCTCAGTTGGTTTTTGTGTATGTTTCCACTTTCCTCTGCCCTCTAGCGCCTCCGCAGCATCGTGTGCAACGCCATGCATCATACCTAGTGATGGTTTCAAAGGATGGAGTGGGGGAGGAAGGTCTGAATAGGTGAAAAGGTGTACTTTATATAGTGTCAGGGGAAGCTCCATATCGTGAAGTCACTCTGAGAGAATTTAGTGGGAAGCACTGTTGCCCAGATGAAAACCTAACTACTTCTCGTTATTCACCTGTACATAGAGAAGAATGTTGCTCTTGAGCAATCTAGCCTCTTGTGCCCCAGTCAATGTGTTCGATAGTTCCTGAAAGTACAACCGCCAATGTCGAAAAGTGGTGTAAATTCCGAGCAGCAGAGCTAGCAGTCGGGGAAAAGCAACCAGCAGGCACTAGCTTAACCTTGAAAATCGCGAAAAATGAAAAGGTATCAATTATAATGACAAGCATACAAATACTCGTTCCATGTATAAAGTCCACATAAAGAGAAAGAATATGACCGCATTTGGTTTCAGCATATGTAAAAACTATTGAGTAAGCATCGAGCATGAAGTCGCACCCGTCTGGAAATTTGTGGATTTGACTTCTAAAAATGTTCGTAAACATCGGAATATCATTCCAAATATCTTATTCTGAGCCAAGCAATTCTGAATAGTGATCCTTTCGTTTTTAGCGTCGCTGTGAACAAAGCCTCGCTTCGACTGGAGGTCGAGTGCGGGAATTACAACATTTCCACCTTGCTGATCTTGCTTATAACATCATCCGTCCTGATTGCGGTTTTTTAGCACAGTGACCATTTCGAATGCGTAAGATTAGTTTGCACTTGAGTCAACGAAGACGGTCTTTATGTGGATTGGATGGTTCTGATGATCCACTCACGTCAACAGGAAGAACATCTCGGATTGCACCAGCTTTGTAAACCCAGGTAGGAAAATAGACAAGAGCGACCTGGCTTAAGAGGTATTTAAGATGCTGTGGAGAGGATGGTCCTTAAAATTACGCAAAGCATACAAGTGCAGAGGGAAAGCGGATTTTGAACTCGCCATGTGCGGAGTTCGGACTTATTGCCGTTTTTATGGAGTCAGAGATAAGGTGGACTGGACACGTAATGTGATTTTGTGACGGCCGTTGAACCAGAGCAATTGACTAATACATCCCATCCCGATGAATGACAAAAGCGAAAATTAGCACACGTACAAATTTCCTGAAAACTTGCATCTGGGGATGTTTTCGAAAAAAGCTTTAGGGGTGAATCGCAATACATATACATACAAGTCTAAATATTAACATGCAACTCCAATTTGAAAAAGCAAAAATATTCTATCGTCATTTTTATGAAAATACCCACCTTGCCAGTGACGCAAAATCATAGTTCCACCTCATGTTTCTCGGCTACATTTTGTTGTTACCCAACAGAATTTTGGAATTATCATCCCTTAAGTTTCCATAGTTAATGACAATCGCAAAACAGCTGCCAGAATCTCGTAAAAGTTAAATCCTAGCAAAAGAGGTGGCGAAATCGTCGAAGTGTCAGATCACGCTGGAATTTGGTCAGTGTCGTCTTACAACGAACAATTTCTTCGAGGACTCTACAGTATATGGTATTGTGAGGAACTCTGATTACTATCCGACCCAAGTAAGCGCCGTATCATGAGAAAATTGTACAACTTTATACGGCCGGGTACGGAAATCAGAACTTCTTCAGAAGTTAGTGTCTCAAAAGATGCAGTTTAAGGTGCTTTCCAACACGCTCATGATAGTCCACGTCTGAAGAATAAGAAATACACTTTGTGTGAAAAGAAATCCTAGAGAAAAACGAGCCATTTTTTCCTAAAAAGTATCGCTAAGTCGAGCGATGTGAAAAGATTTTTTTATATGTGATATTTTGAAGCCTCTGACTATAGTCGTGATCTTATTCTTCTCCACACGTGTTTTGCACGAGGTAAAAATCGATCTAGGAACGAAAAACGTTAAAAGAAAGGAAAGCACATATCAAAAATGACAAATGATGAAGTGTTACCACATCGCTCGGCTTGGCGATACTTTTTAAGAAAAAATGGCTCGTTTTTCTCGAGGATTTCTTTCTAAAAAAGTGTATTTCTTATTCTTCAGGCATGGACTATCATGAGCTTGTTGGGAAACACCTTAAACTGCATCCTTTGAGACATTACCTTCTGAAGAAGCTTTGATTTCCTTACCTGGTCGTATAAAGTTGTACAACTTTCTCGTGATACGGTACTTATCTGGGTCGGGTAGTGATTAGAGTTTCTTACAATACCATATACTGTAGGATCCTCGTCGAAATTGTTCGTTGTAAGATGTCCCCGACCAAATTCTAGCGTGATCTGACACTTCGACAATTTCGCCACCTCTTTTGCTAGGGTTTAACCTTTACGGGATTCTGGCAGCGGTTTTGCTTTTGCCATTAACTAAGGAAGCTTAAGGAATGATACTTCCAAAATTTGATTGGGTAACAACAAAATGTACCCGAGAAACATGAGGTGGAACTATAATTTTGCGTCCCTGGCAAGGCGGGTATTTTCAGAAAAATGAGTATAAAAAATTTTTGCTTTTTCAAATTGGAGTTCCGTAATAATATTTAGACTTGTATGTATATGTGTCACGATTCACCTCTAGAGCTTTCTCGAAAACATCCCCAGATGCAAGTTTTCGGGAAATTTGTAGGTGGAACTATAATTATGCGTCGCAGTGTATGTAGTTCACGCATGGCATCAAATACTGTAGGAATTATCTTGAGTTCTGCTTGTTTGGGCAAAGCATTCCAAGCTCCTACCGCATAGATTCGCATGTGTGAAGAAAAAACTCAATGTCGGTGCATCATTTCAGCATTTCAACTACGGCATGCAGGAATAACCGATCCTCAATCAAGTTCAAATTCAAATTCGGCCACACCATAACAAGTATGCACGAGAATGGGTTCACTTTACAAACACTTTTATCCCTCACGTGTGCCCCATCCTTGCGGTTGCACAGCTCTTCGACGAAGGTGTTGGAGATCGCGCTTCAAAGAGATCTGTGGGTCATCAGCAGGGGAGCAAACTTGCATGAGGAGAACAATGCTCCTACTAGCTAATTTTGACGTTCAAGCGAAGAAAGGAAAGAAATTTCTTAAATAATACCGATAAAGTGAACAGCGGCTTGCCCAACAGAAACTAGCCAAAAGACTGCCAGCATTTGCTTAGTTCGGCGCGTTGAGAATATAGAACTGCAATAAGTAGTATAGCTGGCTTGTACTTGCATTTGTAAAGACAATTTTTCATAGGTGGTTTTATTAAGAGCATTGTTTGAGCACAGTAAGAAAATAAGCTGAAGCAACAAACCGACAGCTCTTGCAAGGAAATGCCCCCAACTTCTGTTTTCACGCAACACGTGAATTAAATTATCTGGGTTACGTATTGCTTCGACGAGCCTGGTCACCCAAAGTCACCCCATTTTTTGTGCTTTCCAGTTCTTTTCTTCCACAGGAAGTGCCAACGAGTCGCTAGGTATAGCATTAAGATGAAATGTTGTCATCAAGGTGCAAAAATCCTCAGTTTGTCAGTTTGGCATCTGATTTTTTGCTAGGAGGCCTTGCGATGCGCATACCGGCTATATATGAAAAATCAACGATTTGCACTGATGAAGTGGGTGCACTCGCCGCACGATATTCGGCAGGAGCAGTTCGAGACATAGTTAAGGAATATTTGTGACTTGCGCAGCTGCGTTAGCTTTGCTCCAGTAAATCATGACTTGCTACTATTTGAAAAGAAAAATAAGAAGATAACACAAAAAAGTTGTAGGTGCTATTTCAGTTCATTTTTCATAGATGTAAGTGCACATGATTCTGTCTTCAAAAAATGGTGAAGATATATAGAGGCGAATTTATGGACATGCAGAATCCAACAGCCTAAAATGTGCAAGATCCAGATTTTGAAATAACCTACTTGTACAGTAATGGTGATGTGATAGCAAATAGTCGATTGACAGCTATTTGCAGGTGACCATATATAGAAGCATTCCAAAATATTGTGCAGAGTTGGCCCATTCTCTCAGCAAAATAGGAGTGAGTTATCGTTTCAGAGAAGCCTCTAAATTGAGCAGTTGCTGCCATGTTCTGATTTTTTATGGATTCCAGGTTCCAGTAAATAACTAGACGCTCCTCCGTGTTCTTTCCTCACCGAGTGAACCTTCATCGTGTTATCATAACTAGGTAGCGAAACTCACAGCAGTGCGACTGGAGCCGTCCACAAAGAAAACACAATGAGCACGCCCACATCAGCAATCAAATGTGAGGCGCAAATAAAACCGAAAGGGTTATGTAATGATCGTGTACGATATATCAGCACTATTGCCGAAATATTCAGCGCATTACCGATGAAGCCAACCTAAAAATTCACTTGTCTTATGAAGCGCTGTCAGCAGGCTTTGCAACTGTTTTTTTTTCAATCGCTGCTGGCAAGTGGCAGAAGCACCATTTGCGTGAGCGTAGTGATATTAAGGTCACCTACCCCTTTACTGGTTTTTCTCAGACAGCTGACTGAGTGATCATTCATTCATATTACAAACAAATAATGGAAGATGGCAATGATATTAAAGTTCTTCTATAATGCTTTTAGAACGATCCACAGTGTGACGGATTTTGAGTTTGCTTAGTTTTATGCAATGAAATTCTTCTCTGGCAAGAGTTGGGATGCAAAAAATATTCAGATGTAGCTCCTCCGCCTTCTCCTGTTTGATGTGATATCCTAATTATGGAAGATCTTGCTTGCCTAAGGTTGACTGTGCGAGTGAACACAAAAAAAAACTCAACAATAGCAGCACTGATCCAGCAAGAAGTTCATGTGATCGATCATATCCTGCCGCAGTCGACATTGAGAATTGAAGTTCCTCAAAACATTTCTTCAAACAATAATGGTGAAACTTCACGAATATTGCACGAATTCAATCTATTGTGAGCGCTGAGCTAAAACAGAGCTGCCAACTAACAATGAGTACCCTCAACATAAATTAAGAGCAGCGGATCGCAGGTGATGCCTCACGATAAGAGGTAGTTCGACCAAACTTTCCTTGCACAACTTTGTTTGCATCCGGAAGCTAGAACCGAAGAAGTCCCGATTCGAATGAGTGTGATTTCATTCTCGCGGGAACACTAGTCAGGACCAACATTTTCTCTTTTGAGAGTCACAGTCCACGCTATCGTTGAAGTTGCTTTCAAGCACGGCCATTGTGCATCACACTCGCGAGTAACCGAAGGAACAGCTTGATAAGAGAGGGCACAGACTGAGAAAAGGGATTGTCAATTTTCTTTGAGTGTCTGGAATTGATATCAACACATTGGGTCACTTTCTACTTACTTATTAACAAAATAGAAAAAAATGATCTTCCAAAAGGTAACCGGAAGTCCACTTTTTCAGAGGTAATATCTCTTGGGTTTGAGCAAAACAACTGGCTATGAGGATTGGTGAGACTGAGGAAATTTCAGAGAGTGAGACAAGATAAGAGCCATTAGTAGGAGCAAAATTTGCTACACCGTCAACGTCTGTTATGCAACCAAATTGACTTGAGTATCACGTGTTCTCCACGTGATACTTCTTATCCACTCTCCAATATCATTGGTAAGAAGGCTCACATTATCGCTTAACTATGTGAATTTGCGAAGGAATGATAGACCTTGTGGAACATGAAGAACACCAGAGAACGATTGCTCCAACACTAACTTTATAGCTGTGTATCCTCACTGAATGCAACCGTATCAGTACCATTACGCTGCAGCTCGCACATTACGCTCTAGTGGGTGCGTAAATATTTGGAGGCCATTCAAGTATAAGTAATACGGTGTAGGATACCAAAGGATAGAAAAATGACTAGAAGTATGTGTAAGATGTGGGAATTACCAATTATGGGAAAACAGCGTGAACTGATATTGTAGAGGTTCTCAAGTGCCTCACCAGTGTGCGTGGGTAGCATGCAGAGCTAAACAGTGGTTTGCCTTGCCTATAATTGATGGAAATTAAGCATAACTCTGTTACTATGCAAGAAGGGAGTCCTGCACGACAATAGCAACTATCTCCAGATCTATTGCCGTCTGTAGTCTTCGGAGTTACTACAGTTGTCTTTGGGTGTCTTGCGTAAAAGAAAAGCGAATGGTTAGTGAGAAAAATATTAATAGTAATAAAGAGAAGCAAGCCGTAAAAGAATATGTACCTCAACTCGAGCAAGAGCTCGATTTTGAAAGTTAGTAGAAAGTTGGACAACTGGAGCACCTCACTCTTCCTATTTGCTACAGACAGATCGGATACTCATTGACACAACTTGTAACATCGAATGGAACACAAATGAGCGGATGAGCTCATCAGACGTAATACATTTTCACATTTATAAGAGAAAATTACCGTGCACAGCATTTCTTGCAAATTAGTTGATAGAAATGAGCACTGCCACAACAAATTCTCACTAGACAAGACAAATTCATAGGTTGGAATTGTTTTCTGGTCAAAGAGTGACGGGTAGTTGTCTTTGCGAAAATTCGCACAAATGGATTGATTCACTGAAAACATTACGATACCAGGACGGAGAAACGTGGGATTGTCTCACATGGGCAAAAGGTCTTGCAAAAGTGGGGAGACGCTTGCATAGTATTGAATGGCTGTTCAATAAATTCTGGTGGCAAACATATGTCTTCAGTAATGCGATGACACATTGAGTTGCCATTTGTGTAGTGAGGGCAGAAGCAGGTTTTGTGTCTAAAGCAAATCACCCGAAACCCGTTTGTGCAATATTCTTATTGAATACTTGCAAGTTTTATTTTCGAATGATTTACACATAAAGATACGTTTTTATATCTATACTAACAGGAACTGATGGTGACTGAATGTTCTTTAAGCTCTTGAAGTTCCACAATTTATTGTTTAGCTTTCGGCAATAATGCCATCGTCAGACCAATCTTGAAATTACAATATTTGCATTCGATCAACTCTTCCAATACAATAAACACAATACATCTACATACCAGGATTGAGGAAGGATTTAGGAGACCTATTAAGCTCGGGAACGAATTAAAAATGAGAAGCCATCCCCGTTTATTGTATTGGAATAGCTGATCGAATGCAATTATTGTAATTTCAAGATTGGTCTGACGATTGTCGAAAGCCTACCATTAAATTGTGGAACTTCAAGAGCTTCAAGAATATTCAGTCTCCATCCAGTATCAAATAAAGCTCGAAGATAGCAGTATTCTGTTAGGAACGGATGGCGTCAGATAGTTCTGTCGTTTTTCGACCCCAAATTTCAAATGCGTGTAACTCGGCCAGCCAACTTTCAAAATGGAATAAGAACCCTTCAAATGTGCGAACCTTCCGCTGTAAGAGGTCGTTTCGTGGGTACGTTTGTTAAGAACCCTGGAGCTCTGGAGGCGATGAGCCGAGAAGGTCGCTCCAGCATCATGTTGGGTTTTTAAGCATTTCTCTCTGAGGGAGTTCTGTTGTCTATTGTCAAGGTCCTCGGAAAAGTGACGTATAATAGGCAAAAGGTCTCACGAATAGGTCGTGCCACTAGCCCAGTTGGTTCATTTTGTGCAGGGTGGGTTGTGCGATGTGCGTCCAAGCCACCTGTCAGGGATGAGTCGGTCCTTTTATAATTAAAGATATCAGGCAATGTGCTAGAGTTCTGAGAGTATTTTGACATACTGTCAAGAGTCTTCGTCACTGTGACAGTTCCACCTGGTTCCAAAGAGCTAGGCCAGCCACTGACCTTACAAAAGTTGCCATAACCCTCCTTCAGCACAGTTTAAGTTTTTGAAAGTTTGTAGACTACTCAGCAAAGCTTTGTGGGCTGTAGAATAGAATACTTTCGTCATTGTACGTCGCAAATCAACAGAAAAGCGAATCGCTTCCATCACTCAAAATAAGCTAGAAGTTGATGGCCGAACATCCAAATTGAAGATTTGTTGCGGCACTCCCCTATCAAATTTTTTAGCATTCCCAGCTACTATCGTAGAACTTGACTCCACAAACCATATGCGGTTGACCAGGTTGGGCAAAACCTCCACAATGGTCCTGCGCACAAGTGCTTTGGTCAGAACTTTTGGCTAATAAGTGGCAACGTCCGATACCCGACCGCTCCTCTCATCATACCCAAGGTTCTCGCTCTCTCGCTTTCGTTAAAATGACTTTTTGTACTACTGCTATGTAGCATATTCCGCGCGAGTCTAAGCTAAGTGCATCATTTATATCTTGATCTGCTCTCGCTACCTTCAGGTCTTCTGAACCGATAAAAAACCATGCCAACTTGCTCATTGAGTATACCGCATTTCAACCTTTGTAGAATTTATAAGAAAATGATTCAAAACAGAGTGTAGCTGATCGTTGGATAGAGCGGGAGGAGCTCTTCAAATCGACCTCAACACCAATGACAGTTTTCCTGGCTTTCGAGAAAAATGAAGCATCCAAATGTGGAATGTCAGAAAAAGGCAGAACTTTTTGAAAGGTTTAATATTCATCTTTGCGTCTGGGAGAGCGGCTTTATTAGGCCTATTACTAGGATATTTTTTCTCATTCATGTTTCTAAAAGCATGAGATGACCAAAGAAAACTGCCTTATTTTCCGGTAGATCAGCCCTAGCCAGTGTCACGCAAAAACACCTCCGCTCGTGTTCTTTGCACTTGCGTTCACCTAGAAACTACCGTATCTTTGGCCTGTGAGAGGTGAGATTCACTAGGACAGAGAGCGACTTTTCCGCTTTTCGCGGGTAACGCTTCTCGCTGCATGATCCCAGGTCCATCAATTCTCAAGAGTTTTGCGTGCGAAAAGCGGAAAAGTCAATTCCTGTCCCAATGAACTTTATCCTGCCAGAGGCCCTGATCACGAAAATACCAACCATTTTTAGCGGCGGCACCAGCTGGCGCAGAATAGCTTCACCTTGCCACAACCCTTGATTTCACCGAATTCCTAGTAAAGTTCTGTGCAGGAGTGATTAGGTGCTTGGAGTACGATAACGACAATCATTTTTGGCATTGGCGTTGTTCAGCGCATATTTTCCGAGTAATAATCAGGCCAAGAAAAATGGACATTAAAATGGATATTATTTTCGCTCCACTAAAAGGGATGTTATTTTCGAAATAAGGGCATTCAATTGACATCGTAGCCAAAATTAGGTACTCTTCAGTTGTACGTAATTACACTGCACGAGCTGAGGTGATTTCCCGTGAAAATGGCTAGTACTTATCTACCGGAAATTAGAGTAATTGACTTCGAAGACCACAGACAGTAACAGAGCGGAAGATGTGCAGATGCTATCGTCGTGCAAGTCTCCCTTCCTCTAAAATAACACAGTCATGCTTGCTCTCCCTCATTCGTGTGTATACCTTTAGCTACCCTTTAACTAAGCGCGCTACTATGACTTTGGCATGTAAGAAGCGCACATTTCTCAGATTCTGAATCTGCTAAGACTTCTGAAAAATACCACTTTTTAAGGAAGTAATTCTCGTTACAACGGTTTTACTTCACAACCTGCTTTGTGACAGTGTGCGCATGAGAGTTGGCACGCGCCATAGCAGTTCAATGACTTCTGCACAGAAATGCAACGCATGTTTGAAACATATTTACTACACGAAGATGCAACGAGATTCCTGACAAGAGAGGAGTGTGAGTCATGAAAATAAATGAGGTGTCACGGTTGGCCATGAGAGGTCCTTATTAAATAGAATACCTGCGAACACATGCATAAAATGCTACACTCTTCACACGGTGGGGTGTCGAACACATGCGTTAAGTTGCAAACGACAGCTTCATGGCCGACGTAGGCTCTTCCTGCCCGCAGCTTAGTAAACTTTTGGCGGATCATGCAATGTTGCAGCTGGCTATGTGTTATAATATAATTTTTGCTTCACCAACAACACAAGCCTTGATGTCACGAAGAAGGCAAAGGCTTGTGGGACAATTCAGTAGTGCTTGTTTGCTCGCTTCCTCACCCCAAGGTATAAGAAATAACAAGAAAGCTCTCGGATCACTATGACCAACTTCCTAAATTTCGCCATGAAGGCTTTTCTCCGTGTTGATTATATTGTGAAGCATTTGAGATGTGAGGGGGTTGTGGAGCAGTGGCGCAGCTAAAAGCGATGCAAGCACGAATTCGGAAGACCGTGAGATTGATTCGCTTATTGGCTTGCAGTTTTTTGAAGCTTGGATAAATAAAACCGATGGCTCTCCCAACGACCTCGGTTCCCTTCAGTTGCTTGTGTGAAGACTTTCCTCGCAACTTGCTCATGATTGTTGCTGGTGTTCGTAGTTTCACTAGGAATGTTTGACTCAAACAGAATAAGAAAAGAGCCAGAAAATGAACGAGGGTATGGGTCACGAAATAATCAGATCCAATGCCTGCTAAAAACAAAAATGTTGAAGTTGGGCTCTGAAACTGGTTTTTCGTACAAAAATTTTTATTGCAAAAAAGATAATATGTTGAATAAATTATGAGATCATATGTTCACAGTGACTTCAGTTATCCAGAAAACATGTGACTTTTATTCACAGCTTAGTTTCAGTCAATATTTCATTTGAATCCAGCGTTTTACGCCTTTTCAAGGAGGTAGAATAACGAACAAGTGCCATAGTCGTTGATATGAAACGCTATGTCGAATGCGGTCAGGAATAGCAGAATGGTCACTAGGAGCTCGAAGCGTGTGACGCTCTGGAAGTAGTAGTTTTTGTTGCTATAAAAAATTTCAAAAAGGATTGGAGGTTGAATTGATACGACATCAGCACAGATGAAATACCAGACAGCTGATGGATGAGTTCAAAACAGTCCATGACGCAGTCCGGTAGACACAGCGAAGCGAGTACCAGGCTCGGAGACGAAAGAGCATAAGCAAGTGCGGATGCAAACACCAACGCTTGAAAGCCGAAGGACAAAATCTTGTCCGTCTTCGCCGTCTTCGACCCTTCTTGGTGACATGTGGAGGAATCTTAGTGGCTGTTTCAAGACATTTATTGCGAAACATATGTGAAGGCTGTTAGTGCTCTCTCAGCCGATATTTGCAGCAGCATTTTGCAGCGTTTTCTGGGCCCGAAATACTATCGAAAATATGGTGCAAAGGTGGCTAAAGAAAGTCGTCCCTGACTCCATGCGTATGAGATTCGTTCCTCTTTTAACGATATGGCAGGAACTTGGTTGTCGATGGCCAGATACTCGACTATAGAACTACAGATCTGGTCCTGCTATAATGAATGAATAGTGTTTTCTGAGATGGCCTGTAAGGAGTCTTCGGTGCAAAGCACAGAACTGGCGGAGCATTTCCAGTGCTATCACAGCGCGGTAGCCGTTCGGCGTTGCCACCTCGAAAAAAGTGAAATCATGGCGAACGAGTATTTTGTGATCCGACTGACCACCAGATTCAAAGGCAAAATTTTGTGTGAACGATTTGGCGTGATGGCTGTCTCTATACTGACTCAAATCTTTGTTACTGCGAGCAGAAACTAGGATTCCGGATCCAAATCCGCAAGTGCAACCTGGGACCCAAGGTTTATAATTGGTAAAGTTATGAACGCTTTCTTAATCGAGAACCGTTGCTATAGAACTCTACAGGCAGTGGGGAACAATTACGTAGGCAAACGGATGGGCTTAGCGCACTATGCTTGGGAGACTCGATGAATTTTACTTCATCTCCACAACGCTTGTACACGCATTCTGAAAAAAGTCCAGCTAAAATTATCAGCAGGTTATCTTCTACCTCTGCTACTGCAGAACAGCTGAAATAAGAAGGTAGATAATCTGGACCAACTTGAAAAAAGTTTCCCTCCTTCCCTCTCGGAAAAAGATTCTTGGACAAGTTGCATCGAGGTGCCATCTGCTGAAAGTAATCTCTCGATGATCGCGGTGGTAAAGAATAAAGGATAAAGCGTTCGCCGTTGATCAATCGCTTGTGGGATGCGGGACCCATTTTAACTCCCATTTGTACATTCTTAGTGGCGATTCGAAAGCGATGTGGCCTATACAATGACTTGCGGAGGCCAACCGATGTACAATCCAGTGTTTTTCCTCCAAGACAAGTCTGGTACCGTTTACCCGATCCCGGAGAGACGGATGGCTTCATTGGCCTAGACCATGTACGACTCAACATTTGATCTTTTTACCGCTCGTGTGGTAACGCTGGCGCTGGCGTGGCGCCGCTTGCCAGTGCACCACTTCCGCCCGATTACTGGTGCATATATTGATTAATATTTGCTAAGTGTTCACTGCGCTGGAAAATTTTGAAAAACAAGTGAAAGATGATCAGAGACTTTCGCAACGATCCAATGGTGTATCTTTGCCGATCATATAATGAAAGGTTGCTCTAGCTCTGCTCTCGTAGCGTAGAGCCGTATGGGACAGCTGCAAATTTTCCCATTCACTTTACTTTATACTTACCGACAGATTTAAGTTTCAAACATGATCAATCACCTTCGCAAAGGCTGAACTATGGCAGTAGTTTTCTTCTGACACAATAACGACGGCTGACACAGCAATATGCGAAATTTTTCGTGAAATACAATCAGAATGAGCCTAAATAAAGATGTTTTAGAGGAAAAACAACCTAATTCTACAGCTACATACCCATCTGCAGCATGCACTAGTTCCCATACGAGTGTTGTTGTGACAAATTCAGCCCATTTCGTTGTCACAAACCTAGTAAAGAGATGAAGGGACAAAGTCGTTGATGCAAACAGTCCGGATTGCACACAACCCTAAAGCGTATCATCTCCACCTAGATTAAAGTTAGAAAATGTAACATTCAAGGTAAAAAAAAATGAAGGAGAACGAGCACCGGATAGTTTGCTTGTCCCTGCAGTATTTCCTACTAGATCCCGCAAGGATTCTAAGGAATAAATGTGCCAGCCTGCCGTAAGATCCAATACATTCCCATCCATCTGATGAAAGAAGCTTGATTGTTAATATGATGATGTGTTGCGGCAACGGATCACCTCAGGCTTCTTTTATGTTAAAATCGCGGCCAGCGATGCGCGTAATTGCAGCATGCCACCGCATGGAGCAATAACGCTGAAAGTGATTCCAGTGACACTTCTTTCATTCCCGTTCGGGGCCGGGGTCCTTCAGGCCCGCACCTGACCGTGGTCTCTCGACCCAGATTGGTTTTAAACTACCACTTCTACTACCGCTTATGTGGATGTCGCAAAAACATGGCTTCTGTAGCGTAATTATTAGCCGTTTCACAGGTTATCTTTATAATAATGTGTATGCGGACAGCGCAGAATAGCCATCCATGCACAAAAGCGAAAGCGAATATAGTAGGATTTCCAGGTGAGGCGGCTTGGTACGAAAGACACTCCGAGATTGCGAAAGCAGACTTAGTGATGTGAGCGATTCGAGCATAGCTAGGATCAAGACCTCAAATACAATTGACATTGTATCTATCGCGCCAAAAAGTGAAATTAGAGGTCACTGGACCACTTTAAATGGTGCTCATACCCATAAACACTACCAAAAGGAGTAGAACGATGACAAAAGAGAAAACGCACTTCTTGCTCTCACAAAGCCCTCACATGCTAGTCCATCCAGGATTGGGGCTAAAATTTTGAACTAAACAATAAAAAGGCCAACTATTTGGGTGACTTGTAAAAGTGTAGGATTCCTTCACCTATGCCTTCCTTTTTCCTGTATTAACAGTCTCCTTTTAGGCTACACGTTCATTTTGTGGAGCAAATACCATGTTTTGATTATGAATAAGCTTGAGGATGGTAATCATTTTGCGAGCAGCTATGCGAGAGAAATTTCTCACCTGTGTATAGAGTAGAATATTGCTTTTGAATAATCGTGCCTCTTCTGTTCCCTTTGACGAATTCGATAACCTCTGAAATTATTAAAGCTAACGCAAACAGTGGTAACTTTAGTGGAGGTGCGGAGTGGAAGAATGTTACACTAGGTTTACCTTGAAAATACAGAAAAAGGAAATGGTATTAATTACAATGACTATAATTACAATAATCGTTTCTTGTATAAAGTCCACATAAAGGGAAAGAATATGACCGCATTCTGACTCAGAGTATACGAAAACTAATGAATGGGTATCGAGCAGGAACTCACATCCATCTGAAAGCATGACTTGATTTTGAACTCGTGAAATTTTTCATTGGAAAATGCAACCAAGAAAGTGGAATTTTCTAGGATTCTGACTATCTGTCGCTGCGGCGATCCGACTACACCTAGCGAGCAAAGAATTTGCCGTTAGGGCGCTAATAGTTAAAGGCAGGCCACGGGATTGATGCATAAGGGCGCATCATAGTGAAGGATGGGCTGTGGAATGAGCTGAAAGTGGAAATAAAGGGCGCGGAGCTGTCAGAAATGCTGAAATCAAGGCCATGACCTATAGATATGGTACGACGGCGAGACAAAGCGATCGCAGAAGGCAAGAGACACAAGAGAGCACGACGCTCGAGAGAGCTATCTGATCTCCACGTCAATCGCGGTGGGTGGGAAGCGTTGCAACGAGGGTCGATGGTTGCACTCTCTTGACGAATAGCGCCCTAAGCCAGCAATTTTTGCGACGGGCGCAGTATCCCCCCTCTAGAGTACCACGCCCGTCGTACAAAATGCCGTCGCCGCGGCTCCTTCTTCCGGGGTTTGCATTCAAGGCGCTGCATCCATCTACCCCTATTGCAACTCTCCCCACCCACCGCTAGTGACATAGCAATCGGCGCGCTCTCTCGCGTGTTTGTTGATCTGGCTCTTCGTCGTATCCCATCGACCTTACCCAAGTTTTTCGAGGTTTAGGCCTTCAACTTCAGAGTTTTCGATGACTTCGCCTGCTTTCTTCTCCACTTTCACTTCAGTCGCAGCTCACTGTGAATCGCTCTTATATTCCAGTTTTAGTCCGGAGCTTGCCTTTGAGGTAGGTGAAAAAGCTAGCAAAAGATTTGGTAGTAATGCCACAAGTATTCGCAGTTTTGAGAGCCTGATGGAAATTACGCCGTCGCTTGCGGCTTATTCCTGCGTACTTCGAAAACAGGGTCCTCGCTACACATATGATTGATGGTCACGGATATTCTTCTGAGCATGACAGACGACAACAAAAAATTGAGCTACATCTCTTCGAGTCGACGGGAAGAGAGGTGTGGCCCAGCCAACAACAAGAAAAGAAAAACAGGAACAATGAAGCAGCGTAAAAGAGTAGTGATCCTACGCACTGCTTACCAGAAGAGCTTTCGTCCGTCCGCAACCAACAACTTTGACATGAGCCATTAAAGGCAAACCCCCGGATCAATCCCACTCATCAGTCAAAGGCAAGAAGAGTTACAGCAGATGGTGAAGAAGTTAAATGTCGGCAGAGTAATTGGCCTCACGATGAATCGCACCAAGACAATGGTCATGAGGAATGAATGGGCGGATGCGTCACCAGTTGTACTCGAGGGCTACGCTCTTCCGGACACCGACTGCTACGTCTACCACGGTCGAGTCATCTCCATGGACAACAACTTGCGCGCAGAAATCATGAGGAGAAAGAAATGCGCATGGACAGCTATGGGAAGCATCAAAGCGGCTCAGCTCATCACAGACAAAAAGATACGAGCTGACCTATTCAACTCCACGGTGTTACCCGCACTTGACTACGCATCCGAGACATGGGCTGAGAACAAGACGTCTCCAATGATGATGACTCGAGCACAAAGAGCGCTGGAGCGGACATTGCTGAACATCAACCGCCGTGAGCAGATAAGCCGCAGCTTACGCAGCACAGACATGCGCTTGATATCCGGCATTCGTGACGTCGCAGTATACACGTGGGACGCAAAGAAACGATGGGCCGGACACTTGGTCAGACGCACGAACGACCGGTGGACCACTCGCATCACGTTCTGGTATCCACGAGACGTTAAGTGCACGCTTGGCCGTCCTACAACGCAATGGAGAGACTCACTGAAGGAACTTCAAGAAGCGACAGATCAACACTGGGTCCAAACCGCCCAAGATCGTAAAAAACGGAAGGAAGCGTATGCTCTGAAGACCCTCGACTGACAACGAGCATCCAAGCATCCAAGTAATTTGCCCTATCTACCTCGACAGATGTCGCTAAGATAATATAACCTTGCTTCAATTATGCTGGTTACTGCAGATCTGTAGATAGTTAGCAGTATGTCAGAGAGCATGCAAGAAAGAAACTTGTGCCGGCAAATTGGAAGCTGCAGTGAAAGAAAAAAGAATAAGTTCAATATTACCCATAAAATAGACCGTCGCTTGTCCAACGGAGATCAGCCAAAAAGCCATCAGCATTTGTATGGTTCGTCCAGTCGAGAATGTATAACTGCAATGCATAGCTTGAACTATTCTGGTTGTGACATGAACGCTATACAAAAACTCATTCAGAACAGAGCTACATACGCTCTTAATGCATACAAAATTCTCGTGAACTCTACAACTCGCAGATTTCTCACAGTTGAAAGAACAACGCATTCATCAACTCTGTTTTTTTTGGTGAGGGAGGGGCGAGACTGAACCCACCGCAGTGCAATTATTAGGCTATTCGGAAAGTGATGCGAGTTTTTGTCCTTTTTTTCCAAAGAGCCATATATTCAGATTTTTGGTCGCGATAAAAACTATTGGGAGCTACTAATTCTTCTTAACAAATACACACTCAAACGTTCTGTCAACATGAAAATAAGTGGTATTGCTGAGCGCGATTTCCACATCAGTATAAAGTTCAAAGTGTTTCTTGTTCAAGGGGCTGTCGAAGCGTAGTTGGAAAAGAGGGTATTGGTCTAGGACAGGCCAAGGAGTACAAGTGTGGAGCAAAGCTTCGATCCGCTTCAGCTTTGTGAAATCTTCACGAGGTGGTTGATGAGACGTGTGGCTGAGCGTCATCATGAAGGAGGGTGGTTTTTTCTCGGTTTAGATCTTGATGTTTCTCACGCAAATCGTAGGTCGAGAGACATTGGTGTTTTGCAAAAGTCACCTGCTGTGGTATGAAAAGCTGTGGTAAGTCAGTCCCATCGAAACCGTCGAATGGTCCGCTCAGCCCTGCCTTTGTACAATCTCGGCTTTGTAGAAATTTCTGAAGATCCATCGCGGTCTTGCTAATGAAAAGACAGCTTCTTCCCGTTGCAAAGAGTTTGCTCTCTGTTGCGGATAGCAACGCTTGCGAACACTGATACTTCGGTTAGATAAAACGGACGGAAACGACACCTCCGAAAGACGCTTTGCTGCTGCTCAGTCAGCTTAGGCCATACCCACTTCTGAGCTTTTTCACCTCTCCTATAATCATCAGAAGCTGTAATATTCTACTACATACAATTCGCTAAAAATATCTGTGCGTGTGTGTAGGTATGTATGTGTGTTTGTCACGAAATTCGTAGCGCACGAGTCAACAGTCTTCAGGAGCTGATTCCAGGTTATGATGTAGGGGGGTGGGATGGGAGCATATCTGGTGGGGGCAAAAAGAGGTAACTGCTGATAAGATCTGATAAGCGGCGTTAGAACGCAACAAATAAGAATTGCATGGCGCGCGGCCCAGTAGCAGCGAGGCGCTATCTTTCGACTATGATGTATACGGGTGAGACGAGAACATATTTAATGTGGACCAGAGAGTGATAACTG
Source organism: Teladorsagia circumcincta (assembly GCA_002352805.1). Lineage (NCBI taxonomy): Eukaryota > Metazoa > Nematoda > Chromadorea > Rhabditida > Trichostrongylidae > Teladorsagia > Teladorsagia circumcincta. The sequence continues at coordinate 71,493 of KZ345532.1, forward strand.
TTGATAAGATCTGGTAAGGGGCGTTAAAACGCAAAAATTACGACTTCATGGCGCGCGGCCCAGTAGCAGCGAGGCGCTATCTTTTGGCTATTGTGTAGCGGGTGGGACGGGAACATATTTGATGGGGACCAGAAAGTGATGACGGCTGATAAGGGCTGATAAGAAGGGTAGGAAGGCAAATCTCACTGAAATCCTCATTTGGATGTGCGATGAGAAATCAACTCTTTCTTCGCGATTTTGATCGACTGATCCATTCGACCGCTGATTTGTCCGAGCTTCTTAAATGCCGGCGTCTGTGGAATTATGATAAGCATTGGTATTTCTATCCCATCACGGGCATAGGAGGTTACTGACCGCTATACCATCTCAACTGACGAACTGTAAGTAATTGCTGCTTCATCATCTGCTTTCGTGAATACCACCACTCAAATCCATTGGAAGCGCTATTTTACTTAATACAAAAGCTCGGCTATACTCACTTTCACTGTCTACGTTGACATGCGCGCGGTAGCGAGCAGAGTAAAAGTGGTTGTATATATGATTACTTCTAATCCTGCTGCCAGATAGCAGAGTGGTCCAGAGCCATCTTCTGCGAAATTCCTCAGGAGGGAGTAGTGATAATGCTCATGACTCCCCTCACCTTCACGATGGAATTCTTGTGACCGAAATAGCGGAGCCACTGCTGCGTTGCGTTTTTATTGAAGCTTCCTTAGCCCCATCCTCCATTGTTATTTTGACAGATTTATGAAGCACTGCATCAGAGTTCCAACACATCGAGATGATCATGTCGAAACTACTGTCTCGACACCTTCACTTCAAACCTATAAAACCCTAGGATGACAAGTCGTATTGAAATCTCCATATACCGAAGGAAAGTAGATGTAATAGGCTCGCCAATGATGTATAGAAGCTCAGACCTCGAAGAGATCCTTGTGTTAAAATATCTCAAGTATGCATTTCATCTCGGAACCCGCATTACTTTCCGAACAATCCAATATATCGATACAACGTATCGCTAATATATCCAGTATATCCAATACATCGATTATCAATATATCGTTCCTTTCTTATCTTAGTGCTGATTCGCATATCAGGAAACGTTCAGAATTAGTGGATTGCAGCCTTATAGCGGATTTCTAAGATTGAGGTCAAGACAAAGGACAGTCAAAAGCAGTCAGAAATTAATGGCCACATATTAGAAGCATACTCAAACCCGTACTTGTACAGCATCGGTGATATGATAGCTAAAAGTCGATTCAGAGCAATTTGTAGTTGACTATACATAGAAGCGGTCCAGAATATAATGCAAAACTGGCCTATTCTCTCAGCCAAGTAGGACTTAGTGATCGACTCAGAGAAGTTCCTAAATTGGAAAGTTTAACAAATGCTGAAGGGATTCTCGAATCTGGCTCATAGGGAAAAAGGAGTTAGATTACACTTCATTCTGAAATGTGTTTCTGAATTCAGGTAAGGAGGCGATACTCACGTAACCGAGTAACAGGAGATGATCGAAACTCACAGCAGTGCGGCCGGCGCAACCCAAAAGCAAAACACGATGAGTACGCCCACATCAGCAAGTAAATGTGAAGCACAAATGAAGCCGAAAGGAGTATGCAGTGACGATGAGCGGAATATCAGCACGATGGCCGAAATATTGAGCGCGTTGCCGACTAGGCCCACCTAAACCCACCAAAATAATCGAGCGTTCCAAGCGCTGCAATGTTCTAATTTTTCTAGGTTTCTCAACAGTTAAACAATCTGCTTCATTCGGTATCGCCTTGCCTAGTGTAGAATTTTTCGTGCTTTCCCAAGGAGGAGCAATTTCGCTCGGTTGCGAGATCCCCCCTTTTTTGTATCTTCCACTTTCTTATAAGCAGCACATCATGCAAAATCAGTGAGGCTGTTTCTTATTTCGTATCCTATCGCTTCTGATGCTTTCCGGCCCCAGGCCTGCCTCGTCTTCTCATTGCAGTGCAGTGAAGTTCGTTATTGTCTAATGGTCAGCACGCGCAGCCAAGAAGCATCATGTGCCTAGTGCTGCCCGATGTACATTCCTTCAAGTGCTCTGGAAAAACCTTGAATACACCAACAACCTTTTTTCAATCCTTTCAGGCTGCGTTTTCAAAGCTAAAGCACCGGAAGAACTCATCCACTTTTTGCATTTCCAACTCCGGAATTGATAAACCTTTACTTTTTCTCATCTTACCAAAGCGTTCTTTCTGAGCACTTCTGCTATTTTTGCGTCCCGCTTTGAGCGGCTTTTGTTACCCACCAGCAGCGTAGGGGGTCCTTTTCCGTAACCTTCCGCTGAATCCCTTCACCGTACGACCTAGGGTTGTTGGGAAGAGGAGCATCCTTTGAGTCCGTCGCCATTTCATTTCAATCCATGAAGAATACCTTAGCCGAATTGTTCACGACTAAAAGAGCCACTTTCCAGTTTCGTTAGTTTCCGCATCATCGCTCGTGTTGCTTCCCTTTGTGTGGAGTGGAACTGATCAAGTGGTATGACATAGCAGTTGCTGATACTGCCACAATCATGGAAATCACGGAAGTCACGGAACTTGATACAGCAAAACAGTGAAATTCCGGTTGTATAACCCTTGTTCAACTCCATTACATTCTTTATCCTTCCATTCTGTGGACGGACAAAAATACCAACATACTGACACCGCGACACACCTAAACGCCGACGCCGAGCGACACCACCGACAAATCTTCACCAGGTTAGAGCTTTATGTAACAGAATGATAACATTGAGCCCAATCTTCTCTTATCGTTGCGGTCTTTATGGCTGCAAACTCCGCAGTCCTGTTGACCAGTTCATAATGAAAATAGCATGTGATTGGGAAATCAACTGATTGCGATTGGAAAAACTCAAAAAGTTTAAAACTCAACGACAGCAGTGTTGTTCCAGCAATGATTTCATGGGATCGATCCACACGTGTAGCGGCCGTCATTCACAGGTGCAACTTCCCTGAAAAGAGCAAGTCTTGCAACAGTTATAGATGACCGAATTTCTCGTGAACCACTTGAGGAACTATTGAGTCTTGAAGCTTATTTAGTGCGTCAGAATCGGAAAAGTACGACGTTTTAACGGACATGTTTGAGCTTTTCTTCACTTTCAACGAGATTGTGTCACCCTAAAAGTTGCTCGAAGGATATCCTAGCCCATGCTATATTAGCAATTGCCTTCCAGTATTCCGTTTTGAGCAAAATGTTTGAGACTGCTATCGGAGCTGAGCACAGGTAGTAGTGAAATAAATAAATAAAACAATTAGCTAGAAAAACCGCAACAGCGAACGGAGGAGAGTTCGTGCAGAAATCACGTAAATGGTATACGCCGAGAGAGGCATCCAGGGTCAAACGTCCGTTGAGGAATTGGCGACGAAGAGGTCGTATTATGACTCGTGGTAGAGAGGGAGGAAAGTCGGAAAAGCCGGGATCAGCAATAATCAGAGCAGCGTAGCCTGTTCATAAGTGGATGGAAACCGAGACTCGCGCTGGATGTCGAGTAAACGGCCTCTGAGCGAGTTCGACCAATGTTATTCGCTCCGTTTCCCTTTCTCTGCAATGGAGTATGAGCTTATGAGCTCGATAGACATCAAGAGGTTCCCGGGAAAAAAAGCATTTCAAACGTGAACTTTATAAACATCCCTCCATTTGGATGACCTAAAACTTCGCAGTACACTCCTACACCTATTGAAAAGCAGGAAGCTTGTGAATTTTAGGTCCTTCCATTTTTGAGGGTCCATGGAAGAAGCTGTCGGCGCTCATGGAGTGACAAAGTAACGAAGAAAAACCTGGCAGGACACGGGCAAAAACCCTCGAAGAGGCCATTTTTGGCGTACTGAATATCGAGTAATTTCATAAACCGTTCATCAGAACAAATTGCTAGTTAACCATGCTATGTGAACTTCCTGAAATTTTGCATATGAAGGAAGGTATGACCTTTGGGAGTGTGAAAACTCATGCTCCTCAAGAAGTTTCTTCCCTAAATACCCGAAAATGATGTTTTTTAACAACTTCCCTGAATTTAGCACTATTTGGGAACTATTCGTCGACAAGCTTCCAAACTTTTTAGATTGAAATTTCGTTCACTTTGAAGGAAGTTATAATCATTTGATAATCGTTTGATTTTTCCAACTGCTACCAGTAGGTGAACGGTTCCAAGGACAACCACGCGTTGCAAAGGCAACTACATCACTTCACAGTTCGTCTGTGAAAGAAGTTGTTGCAAGGCTGCTCCTAGTTTTTTTCCTTCCATTTTTTTCACTACACTGTATTTTACAGTACCACTTTATCCCACTAATCCTTCATATTTGCTGATTCTGTCAAAGTGCAAATTCCTTGTTACTTGTGCAAGTTACACGATTATTCGTTTTGCTAATCATGTATGCAGATAAATCCTATCAAGTCTGCATACACGCCCCCTCAGACGCTGGAATATGATGTATACAGGGTGGCTGAAAAGTATAGGACGCCATGTTTTTGTTT
>KZ345532.1:93177-105005 GCA_002352805.1 Teladorsagia circumcincta
CTCAAAACTTTCGTTTTCCGGCGTTTTCGGCCTTTGCCATATGGCCGATGGCCTTCCTCGGCCATGGCCACCCACGTGGAATCACGTGCGCGGCGCGTGAGAGCTCGCGTGAGCGCCGATGGCCTTTCTCGGTAGCTGGCGGGCAGTCCGATCGATACACCACTATGCGTGTCCAAAGTGCGTGGGAAAATCTTCCTGCGCCGCGCACGTAATTTCCATGTGGGTGGCCATGGCCGAGGAAGGTGATCGGCCATAAGGAAAAGGCCGAAAACGCCGGAAAACGAAAGTTTCGAGTGGGAACTGAGATGTATATCATTCGATAGCATTTTGCATGGGGAATTGAATGGTGTACACCTCAGCTCTGTGGAGTCATTTGGAAGAACAAAAAAACTGGTTTTTATTTCAGGGCGTGACGGAGAGCAATGTTTGAGGCCACACCAGGGAAGAAACACTCTCTTACACCCAAGCATGTCGTCCTTTCCCAACACACAAGTAAACGTACTCTACGATAGGGAAGGGTGCTCGTCTCTCCCTTGTCGGATTTCTTCAAAACATCCCTTCGAAAATCGGGAAATGTCAAAAAATGGATCTAGTGGCAGGTAAACCAGTGTTCTTGACGAAGTGAGCTGTATATCGTTCGATAGCATTTCGCCTAAGGAATCGAACAGTGTGCATATCAGCTTCGTGACCGCGTCTGAAAGGCAATAAGAAACCTGATCTCACTAGTAGAGCATGACGCAGAAGGCTGTTTGAGGCCACACCACGAAAGGAGCACTTATCTGCGATCGAGTATGTCATATTTTTTCTACACAGAAGAGAGGGTATTCTACAATGGTAAAGAGATTTCGACGCTAACTTCTCAGATTTCCAAGAAACATTACCTTAAACATTGGGTTTCCTCACGGAATACCTCTAGTTACCCCGCTGGAAACTGATCTAACTATCTACTAAATGATTTCCATTTCAACGCGTCAGAAAGGGCTGTTGAGTTTAGGGCCTATATATTTAGTCATTCAGCATTTCAAATTGCTATTGAGATCCTAAGATCTGGAAAAAATCTCATCCAATGCAGTGGCCAAGGTAGAGTGCCTGGCGCATTCTGTGGAGAATTTTAAGACCTATCTTTTTGTTCTTATTAGCACTATCATATACACACTACATGCAGGCAACTACATGAGATGAGCTTATGAGATGAATGTCGAGTGCATGGCGCAATCCAGGATAGTGCCTCTAGGGCAAGTTAGGGCAGCTTCTTATAGAACTTAACGAGCTGAGTTCAATGCCGGTTTTAGATTTTGAAAATCTCAATTTTGAACCGAGTTATAAGGAAAAAACGAAAAAAACGCGAAATCGCGTTTTTCGCGTGTTTTTGACGTTTTTTACGGCGAGTACCGTACTTGGTGATGGCCAAAACCGAACCCAGCACCAAGTGCATGAATTTGGCCTTTTTCCGAAAGTCGAAAACTAAACATTTGAGAAATTTGGTTTTTGGACGTGTTTGTGACATACATTCATTTTCATAGTCAGGTTTTCTGTTTCACACAAAGTAGTATTCATACTTGTATAGGTAGGGTGTAGGTACTTGTACATACGTTGCGCGAAAAAATCACTGGTAGTGAAAGACACCACAAATTGGCATTTCCCACGGCTAACGAGGCCACATTGCAAATTTTATTTGACAAAATTCTAGGTCTCCGGAAGAGTACGAAATTTCTTTTGTGAAATCATGTGACGAAGAGACACAGCGTTGCGAAGAGGTAAGCAGACCAGCTCTTTTGGTGTGTCTGCTGGAACCTTACGCTGAATTTTGGGGGTTGATGGGGTCCTCGAGGTCGACGGACTACTTGAACTCGGCCGATACGGTAAGAGAGTGCTGACTGGAGTGGTGCAGCTACGTCAGCAGCTTCGCCGAAATTGCTGGTTTGCTCACCTCAGGACTAAGCCTTGGAGAGAGGATGGACCTGCGTTGTCTCTCCTGGCTTAGTCCTGCGGTAAGCATCAAATTGCAGCGGTGTAAAGGACCGAGTTGAAGCAGCCCGTCGACCGTCGGGAACCCCATCCTCTCCCCAACTTCAGCATACGACCCCAGCACAAACGACAAAAGGACTGTTTTGCTTACCTCCAAGGAAAGGGAAAATGCGAGACAGCACGTCGTAGCGAGAGGGCGCAGATGCCAGGTGTAGCGCATTTAGGATGGGAGCATCGCAGCACACGAAGCAAGCCTTAGCGCCCTTGCCGTGCACTTCTGTGTCGTGGCTCCTGAGCTTGCGTATCCCCCCCCCGCGTCTTCTCTTCTCACCCTAGGAGGGGCTACCTCTTGACATCCCATCCCGACCCATGGCTTTAATGAACAGTCCTATAGGCAAATATATGAACTCGCCAGCACTATGCTCGCAAAACATGGCAACAAGGCAAAAAGTTGATGATTATGGTGGGACACATGATTCGTAAATTTGATCTTTTCCAAAGAAGAAAAATAGATTTGAAACAAAAAACAAGTTCGCAGGGATTTATACGACAAGCTAGTAGGAACAAACAACAATACAATGGTTACCGCATGCGCTCGCTTGACTATTGAATCATATTTCTTTCTGCGGCATAAAAAATTGAACTAATAAAGGCAAATTAGTGCCCAATTAATATATGTGTATAAATCACACACATGCGACTGAGCACTTTTCACTGCATAGCTTTGGCCTGTCTAATTATTCATGTGATAGGGTTATAGCTGCAAAGCCCCTTTTCGGTATTGTGGCTTACCCTTGATCCTATTCATCTCGAATGTCTTGTCACATTCAAATAGGAGCTATCGCAAGGAGATAGATACATTGGTGGTGACAATGCACTTAGGGTAAGTACCATGTAAATTATCCTCTCTGTTGAAACGGGGCTAACGAGGAATACTCGATTGGTCAGTCCGGCCATTTGTGATAAGGTGTAGTTCGCTGTACTTGTCTTGTGACGCTGAGCTCAAATTCGTTTTCGGTATCTGCGGAACGATTCTCTGAAAGAAGTAACGAGGGGTTTTTCTCACAGCGGCGTCTTGTACAGTGCATTTCAAAAGTATGTGGCCACCTCAAATTGCACATTGAAAATGTACATAAATGATTCAGATAGATGGGTGATCGACTACGAGGATTAAGGAGGGTTTCGTAGCACGAAGCCTCTCAGTTACCTTTTCAATGTGTCATTTGAGGTGTCCACATACTTTTGAAACACACCGTACAGGGCGCCACCGTGAAAAAACCCTTCGCGACTTCTTCCAGAGAATCGTTCCGCAGATACCGAAAACGGATTTGAGCTCAGCGTTACAAGACGAGTACAGCGAACTACACCTCATCACAAATGGCCGGACTGACCAATTGAGCATTCCTCGTAAGCCAGGGGTAGGAGGGACTCTACAGTGCCTGAGTGAGCATTTTTCGTTTTCTATAGAGAGGCGGCTATTTTGGACGGGTCCTTGGCATTGGCAGAAACTAAAGGAAAGAAGCGGTAAATACAAAAATAGCAGCATCGGCCACTTCTTGAGACAAATTACCCTCCTTACTGATGGTGGTAGTGGGAGTTGTATCGAGGACTAAATGAGAGCTGGAGCTCGTGAAAATTTTCCATTTCGGGAAAGGGGACCGGTTGACTCTGGGTTTAGGTCATCTAAGAACAGTTTGGGGGTCGTATTAGCCAAGACTTCTTACCAGATGGCTTACCCTGGCCGAGGCCCCTGCAGGAGGATGGGGTGGATTCCACCGTGAATAGGCAACCTAATGGTAATAACAAGATGCTTGGGTAAAAAATTGCTAGTTCATACACTTCCAGGGAAACCAATGGTGGTACACTGACGGTCATAGATGGATTGCCTTATTCTCGTATAATAAGCTTCAATCGGCTACCCTATGCGAATAATGAATGGCGGTCTCGGAATACTGCGCCACTGGTCATCGCACAACATCTTCACGCATTCCTCTGTTGGAAAAATAACATCGCTCATGCGGAAGCAAATTTTATTGAATAATTTATTCCAAATTTTCATATAAATTGGTACATATTCCTCTTCCACCTTGGCATAGAAGGAAATGAGCAAATAATAAGTCAATTTCAAGACTATCTTCTCGTTTCCATGAGAGTTGATATAGGCCACAAAACTTCTTTAGTGCACCTTTTTTACTTCTTCACTCATAATTGACTAGAGGCCTTCTCTCCTTCTGTATTCACTTTGTTGACCCTAAGTAAACTGTATAGCTGTAGATCTTGAATCTGAGGTTTCTGTTCCGGATTCATGAAAAATCTTCAGGGATCCGTCTGGGAAATGTCTGTCTCGTCGGATCTGCTACTTTTGGGTTTCCCATCTAAACACACCTCCTTCACTCGAGCCTTTCTCGACTACACCTCTTCCTATGGAGAAAAGGTGGCACTGGTAAGTTGATCTCATCATATCTGCACCTCTACTTATGAAGGAATGGCTCCACGAAAACTGGTTTGTTCAGCTATCTCACCACTGTAATTATATTTTAATCGGGTATTAGAGTGCCAGTGATATGCTGTCGAGACCATAAGAAGTAAATTCAGCGAATTCAGAAAAATGGACGGTTTCTGACTTATTTGAGGCTCCGTGGTCAAACAGGTCTAAAAGTTCCCGTCAAATGCGTTTCACGGCGAAAAGGTAGCCCGCTGCAAACTAAGTTGGAGATTATCAGGGAAAAAGAAAAATCGAGAAAAATGAACCAACATTCACCCGAGAAATGAGATTCCTCGATTTTCGATTTGATGCCACTCCTGTCGCTTCTGCCCTCGTCACGCTAACGCTATCTCTGCTAAAAGGCTAGAGGCGAAAAGCCAGTTTGGGGGTGGGGGCTCCATTGAGTTCTCCGATACTTAAGATAACAATGATGCGCTAATGATACCTTATCAGGTCTTTTTAGACGTATCTTCGATAAGTGTCGGTGTATTGTGGAAATACTTTGAGATGCTTCCATATCTGCACCTGCCATGGTCTAAGGAAACGGTCCTGGACCACAGGAACGGACACTCCACCCAAGTTTAGGGGTGGAGGAGTTCTAGGGTGGTTACCACGTAGAGAAACTAGGCAGGAAGTGGGCAGAATGCGTGGATTTTAGGACACCAACCGGCCCTTATCACATGTACACCAAAAATGAGCCATTCGCATGTTAATTGATCCTTGTGATAAAGAGTGTGGAAAAGTGTTCTCTAGAACTGCGGATAAGATACAAGTAGTGCCCCTCCCAACTGGATTTTCACTGGGCTAGAAACCCAGTCACGAGAGGACGCGAGAGGTGGGCGTACTGAGTCAACGGATAAGCCCCCGGTAGACCACCGGGGCCATATCCTTCCATGCAAATTGCTCGTTGATCCCCACCCTTAGGGGGTCCGCCTGTCTCTCTGCTAGGTAAGTTTCCCCTTTTTCGACCTTCGTTTTTATCCTGGAATCTTCCTTTAAGAAGCAAGCCCTATGTCTGATCCTAGCCTGCTCAAACTTTTTACCAGTAAGTATTAGATGACAATATAGGCTACTTGCATCTTCACAGATTGATCCGTATACCGAAGAAAAGCTGACATTTTCGGAAGTACAGCTCGCTGTGGAAAGCATCCGCCAACGACTAACTGGGATTAGCAAGGTGAGCGAAAACAAGGATTGAATATTTCTTGCAAATTTATTGTGCTTAGCCCGATTTTAATCCTTTTCCTGCCTATTTCCCTTCCTTGTCTTCCTCACCTAACACCTTTTTGCTAATATCCTATCATTTGTATATGGTATTGGTCGATTTGTTGTCTAGACTTAGTTGAGCGAAATCATAATGTTCTTGAGCGCATGGCGCAAGCACTAGTTAACTAATCATCACATAATCTTTCCATCTTACGCTCGAGCCACGCCTTGTTCTGTCGGGGATAACGATAGCGCAAGAATATGGACCTATTCTTTTCCAGTTGGGAACATTCAGCCTCTATGGCAAGTGGCCTCTATGGGAAGACTATATATGATCTCATAGAGCGTAGGTGGTGCAGTTGCTATACCAGGGCTCTCCTTTGGGTCAATATCTCGAAAATGTTCCAAACGAGTGTGCGAGAATAAGAATGCGGACAAGAGCAGCTACCAGCTAGCCCCACAGTTCACGAGTAAGCATTCGATTGATTCCACACTCCAAATAGAAGTCAAATAAGAGACGCTCTAACCATGATCAGAACGCAATTGATCTCTTGTAATCAGGCCATTTCCGTGTCCCATTTTAGGGCACTGTAATCGCTTCCATATGCGGGAACTCGATCTCAGTACTTCTTACTTATGTGGCAGCAATTGATCTTGGCACCATTATTGTGCCTGTGAATCCGGCTTCAAAACAGTGTAAGTCTTAGTTATGCTCACTTATACACCTCGTCCTCATTTCAGCCAGCAGAAGATCATCCGTTAGACCGCCATCCAAGTTGATTTGGAAGGACTGTGACCATAGAAATGGTTTGTGAAAACCCACGGGGAGTCATTTCAGCGCCCTAAAGGAAATCCTTATGAACTTCAGGTTTATGATTTCTTTGGGGCCTTTTCAGCGGGTGCAAGCAGCACAGCAGCACGGTAACAGATGTGACGGGACGTTAAGGAATCCGAAGTCGCCCATGAATCGTTCATTTCATCTATGTACACTTGTGCATGTCATGATTCGGAGAGCGAAAATCCCACTGCAACTGGAGTTTGGGGGGGGGGGGCGCTCACCCCATTGTGCTTTCCGATGCAGGATAAGAACAACGGAGCTCATTACACGTAATCGACTCATTTGAACGATGCTTCCTCTGTAATGGTTTGAAGAAACGGTTGTGGGGCAGGTAAGTGGAAATGCCTGCTTAGGCCTAGTGGTAGAGGAGACCTGGTGTGGGTGACCAGGTGCTGAAAATTGGATGGAATATGAGCTGGATATATGAGAAGGGAAACAACCACAATTCCTTATTATAGAAACACTCCGAATGAGCCACTTACGCGATATCTTATGCTCATCGATGAAAACTCTCTAGTACTAAGGATAAAATACAAGTAATACCTCCCCCTCTTGTAAATCCATTTTCACCCTAGAAACCTGACATGGACCACCTCTAATTCGTTGTACGGATTGATGCGCATTAGAACGCCTTCGCTATCTCATAAGTATGTCAAACGGCCGGCGCATTCCTGAAATTTTTCGATCGATGCAATTTATTTAAATCTTTATTTGTTTCTTGGGTTTTATAGACGAGATTGAAAAGTATCTGGAAGAATGCCAAGTTGAGAAAGTGCTCACAGAAAAGGAATATGCCACGAAGATCAACGACATCCTCGCTCAACCCAAATTTGAGGAGATATCCACGATCGTCCTCGAGGATTTGCGAATACGTGAACCAGTTATGTTGGACGCCACCGTAGAACCAAGTGAGGAGGATACGGTGCGAGACATTCTCATTGAGTTTCTATGGTGAAATAGAGCTTCGGCATGAGTTGAAGTTCAGATTTTTATGCGCTCTCCATTCAGGCGTTCATCTTCTTCTCCTCCGGCACAACTGGACCCCCGAAAGCTATACGGCACAATCACCGTACACTACTCGCCCATCTACGTCAGATATTGTCAGTTTCTATGACTTAAAGGCAGCGAACGCGGCGATCGTTGATGGGCGAAGCGACCTAGATGACTTCATTGGACGTGATTGTTGAAAATCTGTTATGAGGCGATCACAAGCCCTCCATCGAGGCTGTCTGGTCCATTAGTGACGTCTAATAACGACATCAAATCTGCTTTCACCTCCAGCCATCGCGTTCACTGACTTTCATCATCAGTCGTTATGATGATCAGTTACTAATAAGTAACACTGAATAGTTGATAATCACCGTGAATCTACCCTAGACCTATTCCGTTTGTCTCAGTCCTCCTTTTGAAGCAACAGTCCCAGCAAGGTGGGCGTAGTGAGAATCGGCTGCAATCCCCTCGGCCGATCAGCTCCCTTTCTAGCGGCTTTCCAAGGTGAGTTTTTTGTTTAGTCACACTCCTTACGTTCTTGTCTAGAGTTCGTTCGACTAGTGGTAAGGATCGGCCGAGGGGATAGCCGCTGATTCTGACCACGCCCCCTTCTAGGACTGTTGCTGAAAAGGTGTTTACATGTGGCGAACACTGCCAAGTGAGACTTCACGTCTCTAGAAAGGTAAGAATAGTTAGAAGAAAGAGCAGCCGTGTGGTTGACTTCCATACAAAATCAACATTTGAAAGTGGAATTATGAGACTGCCCGGTTCCTTCCCAAGTTGTTTAAATTTGCAAAAATTAAATTGGTATTCATTCCTTTCCACGGACGATCACACATTTTGGAGGTCCCGCTTTTTTTTCCTCAATAGCTTTATTGTATGCTAACTTATCCGCAATTCTGTTCTCATTCCTGACCCACGGTTTCCCATTTATAAAATTCATACACTGCCATAAAGTGACCAAAGCTACTTAAGATCTGTGCATGCTGGCAACTCTGAAAAGTATCCCTTCCCAGTCGTGGGCGCCGGTGATTCTGTTCATGGAGTGCTACCGTATTTCCATGCTGGAGGCCTTATCACCGTATTCTGTATGCTTATACAGGGTGCAACAGTAATTGTCAATGGAAAATGGAGTGAGGAAGGATTTTTACGGATACTTCAAGATTATCAAGTAAGTTCCTACTGAATTCGGTTAACTAATCTTGAAGGCATCCACGGCTCAAATTGGTGTTGTTATTGCACATGAATGTGAATGTATTGGTGCGAAGTGAGCCGGCAGTGACGAAAAAAAAAGGAAAAAATCCGTCGAAAACGCTCCGGTTAAGTGCTCACTCTCTTCGGGATCGGCTGTGCTAAGGCACTTAGAGACTAAGAGCGGGAAGGAGGGTATAAGGCGATATAGTACAACGGTGAGAGGGCAACTGACGGAAATTTGAAGATTTCAATATAAATTGCAGCTGCTATAGCTTGCTTTGCAAGGCCCTGGCGCTTTCTGGTGACTCCCGGGCACGGAAATCATCTGTGATTATCTTCTAGGGGTCTATCCTGTAGACAGAAGGAAATCGTTTGGACGACTTTTGCCTGGATTGTGCCTTCAAAAAAAGAAAGACCTCAAAGTGTGAAGCAGAACCAATGAAAAGTGAAGCCAATACCTTACGCGTAATTAACGTCAGATTCAACTCTGGATCGAGTCTCGTTCGAAACCTTTCATGCGTTTTAGGTTTTAGGTTTTTTCTCGAGTTTGTGTCATATTTGCCTAGACCCAGGATTTGATCCCCAGACCGCCCGTGGGTAAGCGTGCCACTTGCCACTACACCACTTCCGCTCATTAGATATACAATACTATCCACGTAAAAGCGCGAAGTGTCGGCAGGGCAGCAGCCATTTTCGCTACAGAATGATAGGCAAGGGTAACAGTTACCTGTATGTGTGTCGTGACAATCGTAGGTCACCGCCTCAGCGAGGGATATGCTGATTACGCTTGATAAGATATAGTAGCGGACCTGACCCTAAGTATCTCACGCCGAGAGTCAACGAGGCGTTCCTCAGATCTCGACGCTGCCAGAGTTCACTAGCGAACCTGACAGCTGAAGGGTTGGTGGTAGAAGCGAGGAGAAAGTCCTGATGGTGGTTCGTTACTCCCAGAGTGAAGACGGCAGGCGGCGTGTTGACGAAGTCGATCAGAATCAGAAGACCCCGACCGTACTACTTGGCTTTTATTCCGGGGGGTTCCCGCCCGAGGGTAGAATTGTGCGGGGAGGTCACGGAGACTCCAGGCAGACCACACAATTAGTGGTCGGCCTAGATCTACCCCGTGCGGTCATATGGTAGGCCACCCTTTTGTGACCCACGGTAAAAATATAAGTGCCTTTTCTCAACTCTGCTGTGATTAGATACGAGTGCTCTTTCGCGACTCCGTTTTGACTGGATATTCTTTTTGATAAGACAAGTAGATGAGACACTATGATTGCACCCCTCCCCACATTGGAGCTTCACCCGGTCTGACTACACTCTTGAAGCAACAGTCCCAGATGTCCATACATTTGCTACTAATAGAGTTTAAAGGAAGTGACCACGATTCTTCCTATGGAGACGATAAGGAAAGTTACGTACTGGATTAGGTAGGGGTACTGGTTTCGGTGGCAGTGGCGCTTTATCACCGGTGTGATGGTGCCTTATCAACGGCGTGATGAGACACCGAAAGCCCCTTCCGGGTAGCAAAAACATGCACGTATCAATGTGGAAGGAGTTGCAATGACAACGTCCTGGATATGATACCCTTATCGTTATCGTTCGATCTTCATTCTAGAGTACACCTCAACCCAAGCAGCCGTAACCACTTATCTTATGATATCGTATCTTCCATGGGGTTACGCTCGCTCGAGTGTTATCTATCTCATAGCTTATCGGTTGGTAACGCGAGGGTTGCAAATCCACGTGGAAGCTAGCGTAGTCACTTTTCTTAAAGGTGCGTGAGCCCTACCCCAGAGAGGAAGGGAGGAGACCTCGTTAGAGAGCTTCATCGGTGGTTCTCTCTGCTTCTTTCTCGCTTTTTTTATTTTCAGTCAACTCGGCGTCTATTTCTTCTCTTTCTTTCCGTTAAAATTTTTTTATTACCGACTTTTCCCTCATCAGTTCGGTCCGGAGTTGTTGTTGTCGGGGTTTTCGAATTGTTTCCGAAAACATTTTTTATTACTCTTGCTCCTAACGTGAATGATGGGTCTCAAGCCAGTGTTCCATGGGTGACATAGAGTCGTGATTTTTCCGTGGACGAATCCTTTACTGGAACGCACAACCTCTAGTAAAATAGAAGATCCTGCCGGTTTTACGATATCAACATTTTGCGGTGGTATGGTACGATAGCGGTAACACCCTTAACTGCTATGAAACATTACGATGAACGGAAATGCAGACTCATTGCTAGCGACCGTTATTTTCAAACCAACTTTCAGGTACCGCTCTAATACGAGTCAGACGCTTCAAGACTAGCAGATAAGACTTCTCTGAACAATTTTCGGCGCTATTGCACTATTATAACCCCAGTGGGGTGAGATGGGTCAAAAAAATTTCTTCGCTGAAACTTGCGCTAGGGGGTTATCGAGGCTATTGATTACGAATAGGACCTCCATTTTTGGCGCTGGCGCCAAAGGCCTTTCCACCAAATTTGCTGTAAACTTGCGTATCGGGGTTGTTTGGGGTGCTGATTACGAATATGACCTCCATTTGTAACGCTGGAGCAAAATTGGCGCCATTCGGCGCCAATAGGCGCCAGAGGGGTTTTCACCGGATTTGCTGAAAACTTGCTTATGGGGATTATTTGGGGTCCTGATTACGAGTATGGCATTTGTTTTTGTCGTTGATGCTACTCGGTGCCTATTTCCTGCTTGCCTGCGCCCTCTCACTAATAAGATCGCAATCGGGACTAAGCATTTGGAGAAAGGTGGGCTCCTGAGTGAGTAAGCCAACTACTCTGCGATCCCACACCCTTCAACATTCGCCAAGCGCTGCGTGGCCTACCACTCTATAGTCCCACCTCACTCCCCAGGCTTACAAGGGAAGTCGTTCAGGGTGTGGGACGCTTTTTCAAAACGGTTTTCTGCATGCTGTAGGAGCTCTCACGTGGACTATAATACTGTGCTTCATTTCCGCTGAGCGGCCCCTGAAGGCCAAAAAAGGGTCGAGAGAATTCCTCAAGGATGAGCGGTTTTTACTGCCTTGAAGTGACGTTTGGGACTTGTAGCAAAGACCACGTGCAAAACGAAGGGTGCTGATGAAGGTGATAGCGAAAAACAACGTGGAATTCTCTCGACCCTTTTTTGGCCTTCAGGGGCCGCTCAGCGG
>KZ345533.1:0-14783 GCA_002352805.1 Teladorsagia circumcincta
CATGGTAGTCGGCTCCGAAACTTCCTGATCTGGGAAAAACGACATTAGGATATCCGGTACCTAATAGTTCCACACGCATGTCAAGTGACTGCCCTCACCCCCCACCCCCCTAGATTGCCTGCATCTCCCCTGGCTCGCAGTTGCCGTAGCTTTTTGGAGAAACTTTATCACGATGCCCCCCCCCCCTAACTGGAATAGACCCTACGATTCTGATAAAATTTGAAAGCTTCGCTTTCTCGCTAGGCGAGCTTATAGGCACGGGTCGGGATCAAATCGGTGTATTATTCTGAACGAAACTCAGACACGAAGTACAATGAGGAACGCGATGAGGAGAAAAAGCAAGAAGCGCGATAGAAAACACTAGAATTTCACTTGTGAGGTCGGCCAACGGAGAAACACAGCGCTGCGAGGAGAGGGAAAACACGAGAGAGCACCTTGTACGCGAGAAGGTGCAAACGCCACGTGCGTCGTGATAGATTAGGAAGGCAGCGCTGACATCGGACGGCATTAACGTCCTTGCAGCGCTTTTCAGATCGGAAGAATTTCGTGACTCCCGCGATTGGAGACCATTCTTCTCTCTTTCTCACTCGAAGAGATGCTGGCAAGCGGTACCTGGACTGTCGAGGTTGCACTGTGGCATTTCCCAGGTATATAAAAAAAATCTGACGGCCCATTTTGCTGGTACGGATAGGTGCGTTGGCCCTTATGTCGGAGCTATGTCATGGGTCACATACGTTTTCTCCACATCGATGAAGCGAAACACAATTGCTGAACCCTCAATGAGAAGAAGTGACGGGCGATGGAGCATTGCTACTGCGCGGTGGTACCCGCGTTAAAAGAAACGACCGCCTGGTCGTGCTACTTTGAGTTGGACAGACTCTCCGGCTTATCGTAACTATGTATATGTGCGTTTTTCCGTTGACGTAATCATTCACTTTACAACTAAGGCTTGAGATCGAAAAAATGAGAGAAGAGTTGGGACCCCCGCAAGGCCAGTCGCCATGCCGACGGGCGGGTTGTTTAAGTATATAAGTATAGGTGTGCGGTATTTCCCTTGAAAATAAAAAGTGGATGTAATAGTGGTATTTGGCTCGACCAGCAATGGAACAGGGCAAAAGCAGCTGCTAGAGAACTCTTGAGATCAAATTCCACTAATTGTGGGAAGCGCCAATTCGGAAAGCGCGTCACCCGCCTCTGTCGAAACTCTCATTGATAGCGCAATTTCCGGCAAGGGAAAGGGTCTGACAAAGAATTCGGGCGGTAGTACTTGGGCCTGCACCGCCTGTGCCACGAACACAAGATATTTTAGAGTGTGTTATGATAGTTTGCTCTGCATTACTGATCAGTCTAAAATACCACATCTACCTTCAATTGGACGCAGGAGAACACACGTATCAATCGCGGTATGGATCTTTGAAGCAACACCCCTTCAACAACAGTGGTCTGGGAGAATCTATTAATTAGGTGGGGAGGGGAGCCCATGTAGCATAGATGTGCCATTATTGCTGCTTAGAAGTGCGCGACAACGGCGCTGGCTTTCTAAAAAACTGGCTTGTGGTCACTAATCTTAACTCCTGGACGAATCACCTTGGCTGCGTGGTCCTTGTGCAATTGAGTGATTATGGCGCGACTGTGTGACCTTTGCGCGACTGCTTGCAAACTGCGCCGCAATCATAGGAATTCTGTCTTTATTTTGAATGAAATTACTTGCTTATAAGTTAAGTTATCGTATTCCTTTGTTTGAAATGATACATGTCTTTGTTTGTACTGGTGCATATGCGGTTGCAGTTGATTTCTTGTTAGCACGAGCCAGTAAGAAATGCCGGCAAGGCAAGCTAATCCGCACATTTTGTCCAAAACGCTGGCTTTTTATTTTAGGTGGTATAATGGAGAGTCTTTATTTGAGGAGTTCATCGGCGCTTTTCTTTGTTTCTTTTTTCTTTTGCAGCCGAATCGGAATTGTCGACTGCTTTTATCTCACGAGATCGATCTGAAGGTGTTGTTTTTAGTACCACCACGGTTTTGAGCGGCTGTGATCTGCGTCACGCAGCTAAAATCGGAAGGAAAACAACCTCCTATTACTACATTTTGCTCCAAAGAATGACAAAGAAGTCAACAATTAATACTCACCCAAACTTCATGGATGGAATAGTGCTGTCCGTTGTACGTGCACACACCGCCAAGAGCGACACCAACACAGAGATAGAGTACGAACCACTTCATGATCGTGATAGCTACAATTTTTGTTTATTATATTTTTTGGCAAACATTAAGGTATGATCCTTCCTTTTTTTTCATTGTGCGCGCGCGACTATGGTTAGGGCCTTACAGAGTCAGCAGTTGGCAGCAACTCTTAGTATTTAGACGAGGTACCTTGCGTGCACCCCACGATACGAAGCGTGTATTATGGCGATGTGCTAATTCAAATACGAGTGGTTTGGTGTCGTCATGAAGGAGGCAATTCGTGAAACACATCCGGCCCACCCCTTCCTTATTTGATAGGGGAATTCTCAATTGCTCTATCGACAGTATTCCTTGCTCGTTTGTTCATTTTTAGTTGGTTGGGCATCCACAGCTCCACTATCGACAACGGTGAATCCACAAATTTAATCTTGTGGTGTTGCTGCTACTTCGCAAACATTTAGGAGTCCCGCTTTTTTTGGGCTTTTGCATTACTATGCCTCGAGCTTAACCTCTTGCTCGCAGTTTGGAATTCACTCGCCCACACAAACACCTCAAAACCCGAAGCAAAGTGGCAGCCATTGTTGAATGACAGTGCCTCAGGATCTTTCTTCGTCAAAACCGGGGGCTCATGTCCTTGGGAGGGACATCACAGAAAGGCCGATGGTAAGTGACACTAGGACTAAGCCTAGGACAGGGGAGGAGCGCCAACGAGAATGCATATTGCTCACATTTTCCATCCAGGATCCCCGTCATTGCTCAAGGCTTAGTTCCAAGCACAATAATTGACTCACTAACTTGAGTGTCCCCCCTAAGGACATAACGCCCAAAACCGTAGTGTTAACTAACAACTTTTTTCAAATATAAAGGTGGCATTCAAGTCAGGTCTCAAGAACTGCTCTGATATCCATCACTCGTGACATTTGGGGAAACGAGAGCGCAAAGTGCCCGCAAGCGGCAAAGTCTCCGGCCACAGTGGTCGGACGTTGCGATGTTCAAGAAACAAAAAAATCTTTCGATCAGATCTTTCGCGTGCCTAATCTTCAAGAACAGCTCCATAAACTGCACCTGTGGACTAGCCTGGCAATCTGCAGATGAATGCTTTCCTGACACAGCTGGCCAATCAGGCCAAGACTCGGAGGCAGTTCACGAAGAAAGTTAATATTCGTCAAGCAACCTACGTTCTACCGCAGTAGACGACGTCGAAATGAAGTAAAAAATTTTGATATCGTTATCAGATCAGAACTGATAAATTGGTGGCGAGCCAGGTTTGAAGAATGTCTCGATGAAAATTCAACATGTTCATTTTTGTGCTGGCTTGTATGAGGGCTTTATCGTCTCTATCATCTTATTCGACTTGTATGCTAACAATACCCTTTCGAATGAGCTCATTTGATATCACGTTATGTTCATGGTAGTCAACAAGCTCTTTAACCACTTCCTTGCTTTATGACTTCGTTCAACATATCGTTTGACAGACAAAAAGACAGTGCTGATTGTGAGCTCAGCGGCTCGAGGCGAGTGCAAGGGTACAGAGTTCATCACAGATAGCCGGACCGGCCTGATGAGCTTTCCTGGTCAGATTTGTGAAAGCTTCCATGAAGAACTGTATGGATGTGGCTTTTCATGAGAGGCTTCAGTAATCTGAGGTCGCCCCAAATAATCAACAACGAAGGAAACTACGGATGGTTGGACTTTTTGCTCCAATTGCGACGCAGATAAGATATCGAACGCTGGGCGGATTCTTACAGTTCAATGGGACCCGACAGAAGCCCCTAGCTCCGCGGTTTATTGTTAGTGACGACTCTCCATGTGGAAAAGTGGAGCGATCTCTGCAGTGACGGACCACACGCCCACATCTAGGGGAGCGACTAATTCAGTGCTGCCAAGCCCGGTGATTTTTCTGTGCGACTCTACTGGGCATGAATGGTACTGAATATGTCAGTGTGATGAATAAGCTCCAACTAAGATTGTTAATAACGTTTATTTGGCTTATACCGCTTTCGCCCTTCAGAGCCCGGAAAGATGGAAGGTGTTAACGAAAGTCCCCGTTCAAATAATGTTTCAATCTACGAGAATTACCAATGTACAATAATCACTAATCAGGGGTAAACTACTACGACGCGGTGGTGGGACAGAAGAAGAGACAGGTATCCTCCAAAGAAGTCAACCATTGAGGTCCACCAGCTACCCGAGCTGACAATAATGCGGCTCAAATAGGTGAAGCTCCAAGGTCACTCGCTTGAGGAGCCTAGTGATGGTATCAGACTTGGATAGAGCTTATTCACCACGCCGACATATTTTTGCCTTTTTTGTTTTGCACTTTTTTGTGCTGGATGGCAACAAGCATGTGACAGATTGCCGTCCTCCGTGATCGTGGGCATTCGGAATTCGAACAAATAGAAGCTCACCTGGAAGATAGTACCTGTGAATAGCAGGTTATATCTAGGAAACAAGGCTCACGACCCATTGTTACGCCTTTTTCAGTGCATTCATGCCCTCTCCCCTCCCAGATCGTGCATAACTGCGCACTGAACCAATATCCTCGAAAAAAGCACCCATGTGGAATTCACTCAGTCTGGAGTTCACGCACTGGCATAACTTCACATGAATCGAAGCGCATGCTAATGCATTGTAACAAAACATGAACAATTTATTTAACACAAAACATCAGACGACATTAAGCGACTGGCATCCAACTCAGACGAATGCGACCTCCACCTTGGTCTTCACAGGTGTACATATAATGAGCCTCTCTCACTTGTTGATTGATAGGAATCTGAAAGGATAATTTCTCCCAAACAGGATCATTTGGAAGTGATTCAATATATCCAATAGATTGTATCAACAAAGGTGGAACGGAGGGCTAATACAGGAGTAATAGGAAAGCAATGATCAAAGTTCCTTGAAAGATGAAATGTTCAATTACTCAGTAAAAATAAGATATTCAGCATAGCTACATTAGCAAATTGCTTAGTATTGATGTTAAAGAGCTGGCAACCACATGAAATCAGGTTAAAATTGAGCGCTTCATTTGTTGGGCTGAATTTTCCGTTAAGAATTTCCACAAGAATTGCTCACCTCATTCCCTTGTTTTGTCCTGCATGCAGTAATCGTTGCAGCAAAGCCACCGCCTCTAATCATGCACTCGTACTTAAAATCGCCATCCACCTGAAATAATCATTTTGAACAAATCCTGCCGAAAAAACGAATAAGCATGAACTAATCCTTTTCGAAAAAAGGCTTTTATTAGAAATTCCGCGATCATACGATCCCGATAAATTTGCAAAGCGTTGATTTTTCGCTCGCCGAGCTTATAGCCACGAGTCGGAATCGAATCAATATTTTGTTCAAAAACTAGATAAGAAGTTTGATGAGGAAGGTTAGTGGGGCAAAAAGCAAGAAGCGCCTTAGGAAATACTGAAATTTCCTTGTAGGGTCGGTCATGGTATAACGGAGAAACACAGCGCTGCGAGGGAAGGGAAAACACGAGAGAGCACTACGCGAAAGGGCGCAAATGCCGCATGTGCCGCGATTGATGGGGATGGAAGCCTGTCAATGGACAAGGTACGGCTTTAGTGGCCTTAACGCGAAACGCGACCTTTTTATGAGAACAGTGTTGTTACTCTTGCGCATGAAGACCGATCTTCACTGTTTCTCTCTCGAAGAGGTGCTTGCTAGTATCACCGCCTCCGACCGTGTCTTTAAAGTAAGTCTCAGCGGGGTACTAGGAATTTGATGCTAATGGTGTGGGGCGATGCGCTAGCCCTAGTCAAGCACATATGAATAGAAGCTGACCAAAAAACTCACCTTTGAATGCCGCTACAACGGAGAGAATCACTGGAGGAAGAGGAGGGGCGTACGGTTTCTGTACGCGCCACCCCTTTGGCGTCGCGAAGAGCGCATGACTGGCTGCGAGTCATGTGCTGTCGTTTTGGGACCTCAGGGACTATTCGAACTCGGTCCTTAAACCAACTAATGATTGGTCATGCAGCTAATGCATCAAATGGCGAAGTTCCATCGGGTGCTTCAGCTGATATTTTTTGAGCTATGCAGTTTCACTTATGTCTTCTATGGGATGCACACCATGGCGTGCGAAGCTAAACTGGTTATTAGTAAACCAGTTTAGCGCATCAAATGGTAGGGCTTTAATGAAACAGGGCAATCTGTTGAATATTAAGTCATGTGTTCGAAAACTAATAGTGGGATATTTTCAACAATATGCGCTAGATGAAGATCGAATTCTGTCCCATTTCATTAAGGATTATCGCGTAGTGCGCGTGGTAGCATGCGGAATGAAAGTGGTGCCTTCAGGACTCCGTAAACATTTAGCATTTACATTTGACTCGAATCTTTGTGCGGTCTAATAATTTTTTCACTATTAGCATCGATGTAAGAATGAAATGTGACCAATCACCTAGCATACAGTGCCTAACCCTGATGGGAATTCACCATTGATACGGGTACCATTGATAGTTGATTGGCTCAACATCCTTCGGTATTTTTGGTGAGGGATCGAGGAATAGAAAATGGAATACCTTTTCTTGTTAAGGATCTGGTTTATTTCAAGTGACAATGAGTGCACATTTTGGTGTCGTTACTTATGTCAATACGCTCATGACTATTTTCTATCACTCACCACCAACACCCCACCACCTTGATCGTTTGCCAGTGGTGATTGCAGCAAATTTGGAGACATTTGCATTCAGACGCCACTTATTAGCCCTTATCACTTGTTATCAGTTGAAACCGCTTCCCATCAAAATCTCCGTCCGACCCTCCATCCAATATGCAGGAGCTGGGGTTTTACTGTCATCACGAAGCTACAACGAAATTGATGGTGCCTTAGATTCCGAACTTCCTTATCGGCTGCTATCGATTGTTATCTCTTTTGATCACCCACAATCCGTGTTTCCGTGAGACCCTCCATACCATATGTAAGAGCTAAGGTTCTACGGTCACGGCGAAGGCCGCCTCAAAATCGATGGTCATCACAGCCTGGCGCCTTTTATCAGCTCCTATAAGTGCGACCACTTTCTTTCACATACCTTCTTGGTCCCTGCCTCACGTCACATAACATGCTTGAGTACAAACATGTTGCTATCAATGCGAAAGGCGTAACGAGAGTGGTGACACAGATACTCCGACGCTCCTTATCAGCTCTTATCAGTTGCTACCACTTTCTAACACCCATAATCTGAATCCTCGTCCTACCTCACATAATGCCTATTACTGCAGCCTCTCCACTGCCAGCGCGAACGGCGTAACAAAATCGCTGATATCGGCATTCCGACGTCCGTTATCAGCTCTAATCAGAAGTTATCAGTTTTGGTCATCCACCGTCAATGTTGAAGAGCAGTTTATCTATATATAACTATATCATATATATAATACATAATAACATAATACCTATATCTCCTAAAAGTATGAGCGCTCTGCGCCCAATGGGAGCGAACTTATGAATTTCCGGTCAGACACACACACAACCGCTTAGCCGATTATATATAGTAGGATAGGATACATGCACCATGACTACCAGTAGCCGGTTGCCGACAACCAACCGAAAACCGCTCGAATTTTAGAAGCCTGGCGTTTACGAGCTGAAAACGGCAGTGAGATCGAGTTCAAAGTGCTTGTGGGAAACGTTTTTTCTCCTCAAGATTGCTGAGCAAGGAGGGCAGATGTCTTCCAAAAGAGGCTAACCACCGCTTAACGAAGCATATGATAGGAGGAGTTTTCAGCTAAGCTCCAATATCTAGAGCCGATAGAATTCGGGAACAGTTGCTGGAGTTTCGCCGTGAGCCGCTGCTGTTAATAGCAATAACAATTTTCTGATTTTATAGCTATAACGAGGAACAACCTTTCTGTGGGTAACACGAGAACGTTTCAACGAAGGGGGAGCATGCAGCCTAGTAGCGAATTCGTCAATTTCTCAGCCTCTTCTGCTCTATCCTATCCAGCCACAGCTTCTTCTGCGTGTGGTTGTCAGAAAGCTGCATTTCGCAGCTGCTGTAGCAGCTTTGTTCAATCAGTGAGTACGGGTGGAGTAGGAGGCAACTTGTAGACACAACTCGTGTCGCAATCCTTTCATGGATGGTCAATTCATAAGGGAGTCTTTGACAAAACTTCGACCCTTCTACGAAAAATGGAGAACCTCTATGAACTGTGCATCTGAAACATCAGTGTGAGGTGACTACACTTTGGTTAGCTCCTGCGGATTGTTCAACCAGAGAACGCAGCCTGCCTGAATCCGACACCGATGGCCTTTCTGAACAGGGATTTTACTCCGGGCTCTAATCTCTTGAGCGAAGAAGATCAATCTTCTGATACCGCATGGCTGGCACGGACAGCGAGAAGCATCCAGAACAAATATTGCTTAAGCTTCGGTCGATTTGTGGCTTTATAGAAGTTTTTGGATCAGAGCGTGGAAAACATGGCTCTTTCTTGTTCTCACTCTGAACCCGAGGAAGGCGACTAGCATGAGGTGATTTGGCTATAATTCACTACAAGTTGTGGCTTCTCCACATCCTACGTAAACATAATTAGAAATTTATAAAGGAGCTTGCGGCATGAGATCCGAGAAAACTTGCACCTTTTGAGAAACCTAAAATATGAAAATTGCAGAATGAACTTGGTCTAACATTTGAAATAGTCGATACCTCCATCCCTTCGAGTATTGCTACATTCTTGACCACACTTGGATGCGTAGAGTATCGAATGTTGACAGGCTGTGCATCAAAATGGGAAAAGAAGGAAACCCTGTTTTTCACAACCAATTACTCAGTATTCCCAGGAAAGTACCTGGCCATGTTTACATTCCTACCCTTGCTTCGTAGCCCTTTTGTTAGCAAAAATGCGTGAAAAATCCTAGTTCTCAAAACATAGGTTCTCTGGAAAACGTTACGCTTACGGGTAAAGATTGTATCACCTCAGTAATCACGCAACTTGGCTGTATATTACTTTCTCGCCAATACTTTGGTGGGTGTGAGATTTTTTCGGTTCTTAACCAACTGGTAATCTGGCAGATCGTTCCTTCAGCCTTCATTACGTTCCACGGTCGCTAGTGACCGTTTCTCCGTATCTACTGCCTACCAGTTTCCCTGACTAAGCGTCAAGCACTATTGTTTTTGAGGCAGATTAGCCCATCTCGCTGGAGACGAGATCAGGGACAGCTCATCAGGCAAGTGGGACTGTAGTGGTTACTAGTAATTCTCTGATACAATCTTTTGACAGGAAATTAGCAATAGTCGACGATTACTCAACTGCTTGGCAAGGGCCAATACAGAGCTGCGATGTTCTCGACCCTTCTGTAAATTTCTGGTGATTCTAGCGTTGTCAGTTCGAGCTTCTTCAATAGTTGAAATGCTTCCAATAACTTTCGTCTACAAAACGATAGCACGGATCAAGAAGACGTCCATCTTTGGCAACTAGATTCTCACATTCGGTTTGGAATTCAGTATCGGTATTGAAAATATGTCCTCTACACAACGCTTCGATACATCTCACACGATTCCTGCTCATCAAAGATTATTTACCATGCATCTCAATAAGCAAACTCGTATTATCGAAATAAGAGAGGAACAATCACATAACAGTGATCGAAAATCACATGTGGAAAATCACATGACCGATTCTTCTAGCTTCTTCCATTTTATCGTAGGGTTACATGTAATACCAAAGTTACCCTGTGGCATTTCCCAAACTTACTGTGTGCCAGAGTAGTCCCTCCCGGAAAAATCATGATTCCATCTTACCCTTTCGTTCACGATAGGAACGAAAGGAACAAAAAACTGCATTTGTTCTGGTAAGTATTTAAAAAGCGGACGTACTGCTACACTTTCAAATGTCGGAAATCTGTCGCAAATGCTGGCGCTGGGAAAGTCGGATCTCTGAGGGAAGGCACTAGGAACTCTTTTTGACCTTTTGAATTACTGTACTCACATCTCACACTTCTGGTGCACCATAGTTTATCGGATGTTTTGCCTTTATTCTCCGAAATGAAGCGCCTTATCCGGACTCTTTCATTGCGTCGCGTGATACATAGCCGCCCATCAGCTCACTTCTCTTCATGCCTATACTTTTATAGACAGATTTCGAAGTCCGAAGAGTAAGCGCAACCGTAACCATAACTGTTGGCATCAATTCAAATTGATGCCATGTGGCCTCGATTTGAATTCGACATGGCTGACGGACTACTTGAACTCGGTCCTTTGAACCGCCTCCGTTTGATGCTCTCGCCTGCGCTCTCCGCAGATCCCTCCTCTCTCTAAGGCTTAGTCCCAGGGCTTCACCTGTTCTCTAATCGTCTAGGCCTCCGCCATTCGTGGCAGGACCATGGACGAAAATTAAAGTAGTCCGTAAACCATTCGACATGCCCTTTCGTCGTTTGTCCGTAAACCATTCCACATACCCTTTACGTCATTTTCCTGCCACTCCACGCCGACAGTACCAGTTACGGAGCCCGCACACTGTACGGATCGTCTGTGCTGTGAAAGGGTGAAAATGGCAGTTTGTCGAACTGGCCTGAACTGACACGCTTGAGCATGCGTGTGCGCGAGCAGTGTAAAGCGCGCTCTAGCGTCAACCTGGATTGTTGTGATCACAGCTGACACATTCATGTTGAAAAGAATGCAAGGATTTTCTGGGAAGGACTCCTTCAAGTATTTTAGGTACTCTATCCACAGGCATCTCATCGCATAAAATGTCAATTTCAGTCTTAGAGAACTGGTCGGCTCAATTTTTGCAGGCAATTGCGCTTATGATCCTCATTGCTTGTGGGCACACTTTGCTAGGTGCGGTTGTTTCGTTTAAAAAATGAAGGTAGGTGTGATGACGGTAATGTGATATTTAGCTCGACCAGTAACGAAAACGTGCAAACGATACTGCCAGAGAACCCTCGAAATCAGATTGCGCTGTGTGGGATATGACAGTTGGGGAAGTGCGGCAGGTCAGAACTCTTCTTGATAGTGCAATTCACGGTAAGGGACTGGGCCTGACCACTAACGAGGGCATCAGCATCCGGGCTTGTAGTGCCTTTGAGATAGGTTATTTTGGTCTCCTACATTGTTGGTCAACCCAGAAAACCATATCCACTTCTAGTTTCGATTTCCATACGCGGAAACACACAAAACATATTACTAAGAAATCCGGGAACATAGTATTTTTTGAGACTGATTATTAGAGTTTTAATATTAATTTTGATGCCACTTATTGGTATTATTCTTGTTTAATTGTATTCGAATAGTAGTGTTCGACTTTCTCTCACGTATGGCTTATGCAGACGTAATAAACTTATACTTATATATTGATCGCGATATGTGCCTTTAGGTATCATCATGGTTCTGAGCGGGTTCTGGTTTACGTCACGCAGCTAAACTGGAAGGAAAACCATCTCCTGTAGTCTAGAATTGTATATGGTTCTATTACTTCGCTTCAAAGATTGAGAAAGAAGTCGACAAGTAATACTAACCCAAACTTCATGGATAGAGTAGTGCTTCCCATTGTACGTGCAGACACCGCCAAGAGCGACTCCAACACAGAGATAGAGTACGAACCACTTCATGATCTTAATAGCTGGAATTTTTTCTGTGAATAAATTTTCTGGGCAAAAATGCAAGTTGGATTCCTTCTTTTCTTTTGATTTCTTCAGCTGTTATATTATACGATGAATCCAGGTATGAAAACGCCTAAGTGTATGTGGGTAGAAGTTTTTCATTCTGCGAAGCGTCTGCTTCAAGCTTATAACCTCTTTGCGACAGGGCTTGTTGCTCGATGATCACTCGCCCAGACAAACACGTCAAGTCATTTGTAATGGCAGCCCATGGTGAATGACAATGTCCTCCGCGTCTCTCTATTAAAACCGCATTGATGTCAACCATGAAGGCAAGAAAATTATGCATATCTGCCTGCGCTTCTCTGGTCGCAGTTACCCGTTGTCTTGGCATTCATTTTGGCTCGTGTTCCTGCCTTGGATCTTGCACACACTTGATTAGTACGTCGTGAGCTTACCACTGCCCTGCCTTTGAGAGTCTTGGAACGTTATTGGTATGAGCCATTGCAGCAACTGAGCTTCTATAAGGAAGACTCCGCGATAAGAACGAAGGTTGGGGAAGGAGAAAAGTGCCTAGTGGGGATACAGGCGGACCTCCTGAGGGTGCGGACTGACACGCAATCGGCAGCGGAAGATTTGTCCTTGACGATCCAGCAAAGTTCTCCTGGCGCACTTGGCAAACCACACCCATCGATGATCTAATCACTCGTCGCAGATCTATACGCAGCCAGTGATTAGATAGCAGGTAGAGCGTTCTATTGAGAAGGGGCACAACGATTGGAGTCGCATCAATGCCGAGGTTAAGGTAAGACTAACGGGTCTGATTTCTCGGGTTCTGGACCGTTTCTCATGGTTTTTCCTTCTTTCTGGTACCACCCACCATCCCTAACCTAATTTGGAAAGGGTTGCTTTTTCATTGTAAATTCTTCCTTTGAGAGAATGGGGATGTTCTGGTGATAATTCTGTAGCACTTTTTAAACGGTGAGGTCATCAACGAATGATTCCAGAGGATCGGGACTAGCTTCCTCAGCTTTGGGCCGATTAACTACACCTACAGGTTTATGATATGCGTAATGAACTTAATTCCACAATAATGTGAAGACTCCATGACGATCCCTTTTCTGTTCGACGATAAAAGAAGCTGTAGCGATGTTTCTCTACGTCATCGGCACATTTTTCTTCGTTTCGACGGTATTCAGGAGGTGGATGTTCTATCTTATCCGCTTTTGCCAGAAACCTCTTCCCTATTTTCCCTATTTCACGCCGAGCTTCATCCTCTGTCAACAATGCAGTAGGAGAGGCCGGGAGCTCAGTTCAGAGGTTATCTGCTATGGAAATCCTCTTTATAGGCCCTGTTTATAGTGCGAGAGGAGGCGGCTTGAACTACAAGACGATGGTGCGATGAAGCGAATATAGCACATTCGCAGAGGGGACGTGCGCGCAGCGACGCATCAGCTATTGGATCTTTGCTGCTTCATCCCTAGACT
This sequence comes from Teladorsagia circumcincta, assembly GCA_002352805.1. Taxonomy (NCBI): domain Eukaryota; kingdom Metazoa; phylum Nematoda; class Chromadorea; order Rhabditida; family Trichostrongylidae; genus Teladorsagia; species Teladorsagia circumcincta. The sequence goes on from KZ345533.1 coordinate 13,219, forward strand.
TGAGCCTGCCCTATCGACACGCATGAAATCATTCCATGCTCGTCGCACCAGCGCTTCATCACATCTTCGACCCGCGCGATCGCTGAATCGCAGACTATGTCACATGTGATGCAATAGAGCGGAGCCTGAACAATCGATGAACACTCTTTTCGATTGATAGGATTGTTTGATCGTTCCATCGCTTCTTCGTCTCTGAGCCGAATTCTCGAACTGTGAACGGGACCTACCAAAACATTCCCCTCACCTCCTCCTCCCATCAGCGGGTTTCTGAAATGGCGTGCTCAATGCTTTCAATATTCTTTACTGTAGTGATGCCTCATACTTAAATTCAAGGCGAGTATTCAGACACCTTTGCAACTACTGCTTTCATGAGCTTCTCAGGCACTTCGAGAACAGTTCTCTGGGCGCTCATGTCCTTAGGGGAGACATCCCAGAAGGGCCGATGGTAAGTGACACTAGGACTAAGCATATGACAGGGGAGCAACGCCAAGGAGAATACATATGCTCACATCTTCCATCCAGGATCCCTGTAAGGATTAGTCCCAAGCACAATAATTGGCTCACTAACTTGAATGTCTCCCCCAAGGACATGAGCGCCATTCTCTGAGCTGCACCATTGGATTAGCCTGAGCCTGTGTAGATGCATACTTCCCTGACACAGCTGGGCAGCTTGGCGCGAAATCTTTAGTCGTTTCAAGAAGAAAGTTCATATCTTCTAAATAACCCACATGCTACTGCAGTAGAAGAAGTCGAAATGAAGTGAAAAATCTCGATATCATTATCGGAACCGGAGGTGATAAATTGGTGGCGAGTCAATTTTGAAGTCTCGGTCAAAATTCAACATGATGATTTTTGTGCTGACTTGTATGAAGTCCCCATCGTTTTTAGAATGTTAGTCGCCCTCTGTGCTAAAATATCCCTTGAAATAGATTTATTTGGCATCAGTTCATGATCGTGGTTATCAGTGTGTGCTTCTGGAAACTGATAAAAAGTTGGATCGTGGCAAAAACTAAAGCCTTTCATGAAAACTATGTATGTGGTTTTTCATGAAAGGTTTCAGTGACCTGAGTTGAATTTCTCAATACAGGTAATCAGTAAAGAAGGGAGCCCCGGATGACTCCACTTACATATGTCCTTATTTATGTATACCTAGCTTCCATGACTGTGGCGAATGTTTCCTGAAACTTGTTCAACAAATGTCCAGCTTTCTGCTACCGTATACCTGTCAAAGCTGTTCGCATGAGTGATCATGCTGCACCTTGCCAAGATTACCAAGCCATTACACCATTTCTCCTCCCTTACATTTCGCATTTACATCAGCACAATTTGTCAAGGAAATGAATTCGTGGTCTCTGACCGTCCGTTATATACTACAAAAGCTTACTCATGCGGAAAAAAATGTAGACAACGGTGAACAACAAGGTCTCTCCATAGCAGATTTGAGCGTCTCGCCACCCAGACACACGAGGAGTTTCTTGATGCTTTTACGAGTCGATGAAGATGTTATGTAGTTGCATAACCCACGCTCGCGTAATTCCCAACATGGTTGTAGTATTTGTTGACTT
>KZ345533.1:25225-35504 GCA_002352805.1 Teladorsagia circumcincta
ACGCCGAATGCACTTATTCATCAGCTTATCCATGCTCTCTCCTCCCCATGCTCTCTTCTGTTTCGCTCCTCGGCGTACGATTCCTCATCTCACCGTCTTTGACCCCTCCTTAGCCTAAGGAAGTGGTTCGTATTTCCATCTCTTCTATTGGTTTTACTTCTTTCATAGCTATCAGCCAACTTCACTAATCTGCTTTCATTATCGAGAACATTTCCGACAACTGTTCTGTTGTAACTTCACGTAACCATGGAAAAAAAGCAAACTGCGAATAAAGGGTGAAAACAGTGCACATGATTTGCGAAAGCGGCTATCTAACTTTGTTGTAGAACCTTCGCCTAGTCTGGCCTTGTAAGTACACTATTCAGCGCTGGCGAAAGATGTGGCACCAGACTATACTCTGGAAAAATTGATGTGCCGACTGATTGTTTAGAACCATTTGGTGCTACTATACTTTGCGAGACCTGCTTCAGGCCTCCGAAATTTTTTCTGGGCAATAAACAGCAACGAATCCTAAGTGATTCAGTAACTATGAGACGAGCTTATATTTACATTGAACGAACAGCGTTAAGGCTCGTAACCCTTCTATTTTTTACACAAGTAGTGGAATCGCATCAGTGAATCTGAGCAGTTAGGACTGAAACATGTGGTCCGCTATGATCTATGACAGGACAGAACAGAGGAGTGGGGGCACATTATCACTAGAATAAAATGCGACAAAATTTTTCATATCAACGAATGTGTTCCGTGTTGCTTCCTTCCGAGTCCTACTGTTCGCTGTGCCTGAAAAAACTCAAGAGGGCTCTGTTTTGTAATTTTCAAGGTAGGGTGTTAGTACTTATTAGAGTGGTATCTTTTCTGTAGAAGACACAAGAGTGGAGAATCGATGGGAAGTGATAGAATTTTCACAAAATTTTATCACTTCCCAACGATTTCACAATTTTCACAAAATTTTATAACTTCCCAACGATTTCACAATTTTCACAAGTCTAGAAACTAGAGAACATTCGTACCTTATCAGACCGCACCTTGTAGACAACTTCAGTGACTGCTTATTTCTGACTTCTGACTTTGTAACTATGATTGTGATCATTTATTACACCTGTGTAGTGAAAATATATATATAAACCTCTGTTCGACAAGTGACTTGCCAGTTATTGATTGCGTAATGTACTTTCTATGAAAGATAGCGAAAAGTAGAAAATACCACGTAAAATTTGAAGAATCCAAACACGTAGATTTGCTCGGTTTTCTCCCCAACATCTGATCTGCCCAATCAAATATTTCTTTCATTCCAGGCAAGGTTTTTCGTACGAGCTTTTGATGAAGATCGCAAACAATCTCAACCTTTCAAAATGGGCCATCTATGCACTAGGAAATGCAACCATTCGCCAAGGAATGCTGCGCCTTCTTAAATGTCGTCAGGTCGTGTTGCTGCCATTGACAATATCAACAATGACAAAACCACGTGCACGAAGTTGTGCACATATTACGATTTAGTTGTGTGTATGTATGTACAGGGAGGCATTCGTCGCACCAAGTGCAGCTGCTGCTGGACGTCATAAGGCGAAATATTTCTGAGGTTTATCCGCCATTGGGAGCAGACTCTACTTCACTGCCATCACCGCCTTGAGAACATGAAGTTACTCGTCGCTGCCGTCGGGCTCCTAAATCACAACGACTGCTTTAGCATTAGCGGTTGGAACTCCTTCCATCTACTCACTGGTGGACAATATCTTGGAGAGAGCGGTGACTTGCAAGACTTGCTGACCAGCATCCTAAAGCACGTTGTCGGTCCACTAACCGTCGACGACCTGGCTGAGCTCAGGCATTCACTTGACTCGAACCGCCTGCGTAGTATGAGTATGAAACTGTTGAATGGATCTGAGCGTGCTTTTCAATTTTTATTCAAGAACTCTTGTTTGTGTTATACAAAATGTGGCTATCCTCTGTCACCCTATCTTGTGCGTGTTGTATATCTCTTCGCTGTTCTGGAGGGTGTCTCACGACTGTGATAACAAAGTGTATATGGCACATAGACGTAGTTTGCAATGGTGATTAAATAATGATTAAATTCTGTAGATGTGTATATTGCAAAGCAGTAACAGAATGGTGCAAGATCATCAGATTTCCTCCAACACGAGTCACTACTGATGAGGGTACAGGGTATTCTTCTAGGCGCAAATGCCATAATTTAATTAGTTAGTTGTTAAAATCTTACCCTACTCCTCGAGAAAGAGTTATACGTATCTCGTGAGTTGGAGACCGCTGTTCATGCCTGTGAGCGACTCGAAGAAGTGCTTGGAGCGGAAAACAAGCGTCATGTCGTAAACGTAAACTAGAGTTCAGTTCCATGTAAAACTCTCTCACCACGCTGGGGTCCTCGAAATCGCTCATGCGCGTGGGCGTGTGCGAGTGGAAGCACTGTAAATTCAACCTGTCATTTCTGTTCGGTAGGCAGAAGTGGGCCATCAACATCAGGCTCCGGCTTGATCCAAATGCCAGCCTATTTACACGAGCGCCCCGATCAGCAAATCATATACAGTCGACACTGGCACACCCATCTCAGGAGAGCTCCCAATTTTATTGTTTCTTGAACGCTTTGGTGATTGTAGCAACGTTTCCATGAAGGTTCTCTATTATCTCTTTGCGCTGAAATCTCCTCACCGATACTGCTGCATTGAAATCAGGGTTTTTCACATACAGATTTCACATGCAGGGTTTTCCGCAATCTGCTCACGGATGGACGTGTTGAATTCCATTACAGAGCCCGCGAACCCTTGCGTCATCCTGGTCGCCGCGCATGCCGCCTGCCAGTCCGTACGAGCCAAAAGTCCCGCACTCTTCGTGGATACCCGCATAGAAAACTTTCGAGCCCTTCCCTGCGGGATTAGAGAACCTGTTTCTGCTGCGGCAGTAGCAAGGTGGGGTGGTACGTGGTACGTATATTACAGCCGCAGAAAATTAAACTACAGGCGCACATCCCATGTGAGATTGGTGAAAGACTGCATCTATAGCAGATGAAGAAAGCGCTCTTCTCTGGCATGTCACCACTTACTGTAGTGAATCGCCGTAATCAAAAGCCTATCTATAGAGCATAATTACATAAATATAGTCAGGTATTAGCAGTCAGCACACCAACAATCGGTGAATAGCTCTTACTAATCGCCTCGCACACTTTACTTCAGTAGTGATCCACTTCGCCTAAATGATCTTTTCTTCACACTTTCCACTTTTTGCTTTATTTACTCTGACGCGCTTCTCACATGAAGGAGTGAAGATCAGGTATTCAGTTGTGCCTCAGTGACCAATCCCATGCTCCCATTTCTCTCATACTACTTCGTTTACATCGATGACAAGTAATCACTCTTGAACACAAATGCAGCTTCTTACTGAATAGTCCTGTGCGCATTTGTCTGAAATTTGAAAATATGAAAGAGCCTGCATATCCAGCCGTACTCAGTCCGGGTTTTGATCACGAGCAAAGCGTGGGCTAGCGCACTACATTCATCCACCTTGCAAAGCTCACCAGGAAGGTCCTCCAGGTCATGCACCGCTTCTCGAAATCAGTTTTGCATAATGTAAGGACACATCCATGGAACACAAAACTGGAGTTCGCTTTGCCGAGCTGCCCTAAGAATGCCAAAGAAGGAGTTCAAAAAGTCCAAGCGCCACCTCTTTTGACATTACGTTTTGGCGAAAACCGTCTCATATGGGTTTCTGGTGGTGAAATGGTAACATTAAAACTGTAACATTACTAACTACGGTTGCGATTTTGAACCACCAAGAGATGAGGCTGCTACCGCATTTGCACTAATACAAATAGAGACATATGCATCGGTACTACAAAGAATTGCAATTTATGAATGAGTTAAACAAGCAATCGAAAGGAGGCAGCATTAATTTCGGAACGCAGATACTTACATGCAGCATCTGAGCACGCGATTTCCACGGTTGACAATTGGGTTGCTGCCCACAGGCAGACACGCCCACTACAAGAGCGTCCAGCTCCCTTCTTAGCGGTTTTCCAGGTGAGGTTTTTGTTCTGTGACACTTCACATGTTCTTGACTGAGATCAGTGCATATTTTCACCCCATTAGTATCGAAAGCAACGGACCTTGCTGGAATTGTTGTTTTGATTCAAGTGGTTTTCTGTGCTTTTTTATTCTTCTAAGAGTGAGCCACGTTAATCCCACAAGGATGCAATAGCAATCTCATTGCGGAAACGTTGGCGAGCAAAGATCTCGAAAGAACGTCGACAATAATGAGCATTAAAGGCGGTCTCTAAAGGGAACGTACGCAATCATTCATGACGAAAGCCGCCTTTCTGTACTCGCTCACTTCCGTGAAGGGTGCTTTTTACTCAATTAGTCACGTCTACATTGCGGTTTCATGGCTGTGAAATTTGCAATGGAAAAATGTTATAAGTTTCCGAGTTCATTCTGAATTCGGAGGTCTTGCTCACACTCTGTATATACCACAATGAACCATGTACTCTCTATTTCAAAAAACGAGAAGAGCGTCGAGTGCAGACCGCATACCACAAGTGACGACGGCGAGAAGAAAAATGGCACTTCTACAACTCCAGTGGGGCGCGAGATTGGTTAAAGAAATCGTCGCTGAAACTTCTTCCATGAGGGTTATCGACTTATGATGACTATTAACCAATCGTTTTTGACATCCGCGCTGTTTGACGCATATTTTCTGCTTTCCTGAGCTCTCTCATTTATGGTGCCTAGGGCTAAGCTTGGGGTTTGAAATCTAGTTCTTAAGCTCTTATTCCAAAAAAACCTTAAAAAGGATTTACTGTTAGAGTATAGACATTGGCGAGCTACATTATGCGGACCGTTAACCTCATAATTCAACCACATGTCAACAATTATCCGTGTCTACCCGTTGTGAAAAAATACTCGCTATTGTTCTTGTTTAGGTTGTTTCAAAATATGTCCTTTTTTCCCTTGTTTTCAGTTCTTCTCGCAGAAACCCTCTTCCTATTCGGCTCAGGTGTCGCGATTAGTGAATACAGTATTCGTTCTCCCATGCCGAAATGAATTCAATGTTGCCATGTACGACTTTGAATGAACCTCGGCATGTTATGTTCCTCAATTTCCTCTTTTAAACACAACACGAGGTTGGCTAAGAAACTTTATCGACTGATGTTTTGACGGGATCGTCTTCTTCAGAGTCCGCAAAAAAGCCTAGTCAGTTTATAACAACCCGACCAAACGTCGCCGCTACCTTACGAAAGTTCAAAATCAATCAGAACATCAGTAGCCTCAAGGTGGACACCTAACTGCTGTCCTGTCCGGATTTCTAGACCAGCCACAAGCCAACACTAGCTGCAATCCGAACTCTATCCAAATGAGAATCACTACTGGAAGGCCAACCTTACATAAGGTCTTAACTCCCTCGTTATCATTGGGCCTTCCTTCCTCTGATTCATTTTAGGGCCGCTGACTTGATCCAAAGTGTATCTAGGGTTTTCCGTGCAGTCGTTTCTAATTCTTGAGCTAGGACCTTGACCGTGACCTTTAAATCGTCCCCATCTTGAATTTGAACCCTGTGGGCTCCTAAAACAGATGATAAGGGTGATCTATTTTTGCCCTCTATGTGCTCTTTTACAGGAGCGTAGAGTGGTCTTGCTGTCTCGCCAATATACTCGTATCCACAAGCGGCACAAGTGATTTTATAAACCATCCCTGAGATGTTGCAATCACCTTCCTTGCCGGTACAAACCTCACAGTTGGGGGAGGTACACAGACGGTCGTAAAGTCGAATTATCAATCATAATTTTAATTTTTCTTTAATTGAATTCAATGACATTCTCCTGCAGGAGTTATCCAGCCATGAAAGCGCGTGTATACGCTCATAGAATACAATGCATTCCCACTCCGATATAAATTGTTGAATCGTCCGAAGTTGTTCTTAGTTTTTTATATTCTGCGTGAAAGCGGAAAGGCGAAGTTAGCTGAAGTGGGTTCCTTGATCTTGGACAGCCAATATTGGCTAGTCAACTGGCCCACAGAAACTGTTCGAACTTTGTTCATATCTTTGTACAAGTTCAAAGCAACAGCTCCAGCAAGGTCGAAGTGGGCGTGGCGGGCAAAAGTCTCACCCCCTGTCGCAAGTCGTGGAGATTCGTTCACGCATGCATCGTGAATCGACTCAAATATTACCTGTGGCCCCAAAAACGATCGCAAATGCCTCCACAGCCGTGGAGATCTCCATCATACGATCTTCAAAACTGACAAGAGGTGGTGCGACCTTTGTCCGCCACGCCCTCTACGACACGGCTAGTACTGTTGCTTTTAGTAAGAGATAAATTCGCTTCCGCATCGTAATATTGGATAGAGGGATTGCTATGATCGGCAAATTTTCATTGAAAAATGGGGTCATACTCCGCTGAGCCAGTGTTGAATGTTTTACGACTCCTCCCCTTCAGTGGGTACCAGCAAGGCGAAAACCGCTCCAGGAAACGGCAACGATTGGTCGAGGATTTTCGCCCGTTCTTTCACGCTCTCCCGCCCGTACATTCACTCTCGCCACCTGCGAGCCGTCTGTGCCCTCCACGCCTACATTGGCTCTTGATACTACTATCGTACAGCAGAGAGCCATGGTCAAGGAATTTCTCGACCGTTATTTACCTTGGGTATCAGAACGACCCCCTCCTCTACCAGCTTTATCAGCTACATATTTATGTTTTTTTCACATATTTTTATGTCCATTATCGATGAAGTGATTCACTAAGCTTTCCACTGAACCACCTTTAGTACTTTTATGTCGTACATAGAAAACCAAAAACTACCTGAAATAAGCCCATTTCCTTTCACTTTCCTCTTTCGCCGTCATATCCTTTACACCCAACAAATAAGCACACATCACTGTTCGGAGTGCGTCATTAGTACGTATTGAGGCTCAGTCACTTCCTTGTCTATTTTCCACGTACATATGTGCTTGTGGAACGCATCCGCGCAATCACGAGCCATCTTGTGGTCTATCTATTTCTCCAGGTTAGCGCTCGCACAGCTATTTATAGCCACCTCTCTCTTCGACGAAGTGGATTTCAGCGACCACTAAAATACCGTGTTTTCTATGGATGTGAATTAGTCTTCCGATTACGGCTATGATGTCGAGATCCTCCCGAAATGTTGAAGGAGAATACCGGGGTTATCCCATAAAAGGGAGGCATGTGATACGACCGCCTCATGCCGCCAACAACAATTTCATTTTTTGCAGGCGGGCCAAGTCTCGGGGTAAGTGAAGAGCAGCAAAAAATCGACCAGCTTGAGTACTTCCTCTTTTAGTGACCTCTGGAAAGATGCGTGCGGCACGTCTTTCCGTACTACATGCCCCTCCCTTTTATTGGAGTATATCGCTGCTCTCCTTCACTATACTACTCGATTTCGCTTCAATGCTCCCATGAACATACCCAAAATTCCATGAATATGGGCACCCGAAGACAAGCGGGTAATTCTGGCAATGAGTGCGCTTTCAGTATAACTTCGCGGTGTCATACTTGTTCTTAATTGTTGATGAACTCAGACGTTTTTGAATAATGGGCGCTATCGCAGGATAAGTGGCCATGATGGTGGCAATGCATTTGAAACCGCGTAAAACATCTCCTTTCGATCAAAAACAACACTAAGCTTCAAGCGTTGGAAGGAGAGACTCCAGGATGCGTGAGAAATTTTCATTTTGTTAGAAGCTCGTGAACCCTCCTGCTTATGTTAGCTCTAGAGATGCCCCGTATCTTGCGATGGCGGGAATAATGGTTTATTTGTAAAATATAAATATCGTAGGAAAACAGTTGTTGAGCAGGAAAGGTGAGGCGACCAAAACAGAATGCGTCTTTACGCAGAAACGAAAGTGGATCATATGGACTTTTATCTCAATAAAGTTCAGTATTGTGAGTAGGCACAATAAATGGCAATCTTTTGAGCTCCTTTTCCGAATCGAATGCCTGGTGGAACTCATAGTGACGCTCGCTGCTTTTATGACAAATGAGCCTAATTTATGATTATCGGGCACCCGACTCCACTCAGAGTGTTCAACGAATCGTTGAGCGGTTTAATTTTTCTGATTGTGGGATTTCTGATTTTTTATGCGATAACAATTCTTGAATTTTGGAAACAATTGAAATAGACTGGTTTTTAATCCCCTTGACGTTGCCCATCCATTCTACGACACTACGTGTTTTTCATGAGAGTTAAGCTACCGGTTTCTGTGTCAAATATTCCATGGAGAACTGACTACCCTTCGGCAACATCCACACACCAACCTCTCTCTCCCCTTTCCTCCAAAAGCCTAGAAACATTGAAAACTCGTCGAAAATTCATGAAACTTTTAGAAATTTCATAGAACAGTTGAATAACTTAGCACGCTAGTAACCCTGTGGGACTTCAGCCTTCAACTTACACGACCCCGCCTACCCCAAAAACTCCGCCTACCGGCTTGACAACGCATATTATTTAACTTAGCCTTTCTGAAAGGCGCAAAGAGTGATTCGATAGCATGGTAAACAAGGAAATTGAGTATCCTGTGTTTTATAGCTTAACAATTGCAATGCATTGATTGGAGCTGGGATATTTTTCGAAGGACTCATGCTGAATTTCTTGCGTAGAAACATATTTGATAGAAAAGTAGTGGTTTGTCATTACTTCCTACCGTTGTTATCACACTATGGGATTTTAGAGCCATGACCCTTATAGAATAGAATCATCTCAGAAAGGTCTCGTGATCCGATGTCTCCGAAAAATGCGGTTCAGTCGCACGAAAATTGGTTGGTGAAAAACAAATTTTCGGAACAAGAGGTAGTGGGGAAATAGACCTTTTTTTTTAGCACATTCAGGACTTACGCTCATCTCCAACGCGATGCTCCAACTGGACATTTGAAGATGGATTTTTCATAAAGAGGTAAGGTACTGGAAATGATGGTACAGGTGGTCAACAGGGCAGGGTTGAAGAAGGAATCATGAGAAACGGCCCGGAACCGAAGGAATGGAACCCTTTCTTAGCCCTGCTGAATTCCGCATAGATGCGACTCCTATCGTTGTGCCCTCTTCAACGCTAAACGCTAACGCGTTCTCTCTGCCATGATCACTCGCCGTGTATGGACCTGTGACGGAGTGATTAGATAGTCGGTGGGCGTTCCGGGTCAACTTTGCCAAAGGGAAGGCCATGCTAGATCATTGGGGGCATATCCTTTGATGTCAATCGCGTGCTGGCCCGCATCCTTAGGGGGTGCAGCTGTCCCTCCATTAGGTGAATGTTCGCTTCTTCGACCTTCACTCTTATCATGAAATACTCCTTTAGGAGCGCATTTGGAACTATTCAAAATTTCACACCATTCTTTTACAGAGGGGATTCAAAGCAATCCGCCATGAGTGCACCTCGACAGTTTGTGTAACATGATGGCGTTGTGTGAAATGCTGATCGGAAGGGGTCCTGCATAGGCAGAGCTACTGTTACCAGGGGACTGTCCACCATTCAACCGATTAAAGGAATTATGTAGCAGCTTCAGGCTGCAACACCAGGTCTATTGAAGCTCGACGGCAGTGGCATAAATTTATATTCTGAAGACGGCGACGGTAATGAAAGAGGGTCTGTTTCTGCTTATGGGGGAGCATTTTAGAATATTCTGCCATGATGCTCTCATCAACGTCGGCACCTTGTGCAAAAAAGGTTTGCTGCTGTAAGCTTTGAGCAGGAAGTGTTTTTCCCTTCACTTGTATTTAGCGCTGGTATGAAAGGAATTGGCTTTCTGGGTGACTTGTGGTCCTGGAGTCAACCCATCAAGCAGTTGTTAAGTAAGAAACACACTACCCAACCCAGGACCTATAGAAGCCACCTATTTGGTAGAAAATCGATCCCACGGCCGTGATTGTCACTTCGAAAGTACGACATTTCTTTCTAGCTCTTCACCTGGATGCGATAAGTCGTTTTCCCAAAATATCATGAAAAGGAAACAGTGTTTGCGGTAAACCTTTGCCCACTTTTATAAAAGCATTGCTTGCTATTGAGCCCCTCCAAAGGTCCTGACGGGAGAAAGATCAATGAGAATCAAACTATTTTAACATGTCCAACTATAAAATCCAGTCCGATTCTATGAAAAAAAATCGAGTCACATATGTAATAATAAACAAAAAACGTGAACAGTCGTTTTCCCTTCGTGCCCTTTCTTTCTTTTGCTTTTTTTCCTCGTATTTGCGTTCTATTCTCCCACGCTAGCTCACCAAATCTCATTAACCGGTTCATTAGGGGTATAATGTAATTCACTAATTGG
>KZ345533.1:73142-101120 GCA_002352805.1 Teladorsagia circumcincta
TTTTCAGGGATCCATCAGAAGTCGGATTTGCTAGCTGTTTCCTTTACGGCCGTGAATGGACTTTCTTTTCGTTTGAAGCGACGTTATTCGCTGTGCTCTACCTTCAGTTAGGATCGCTACCGTTAGCTGCAGCTATCGTATTCTGCTTTACGCATGGCCTCATCGGAATCACATCATTACTATGTAAAAACCATCTTGTGAAGAGTAGTCTTGTTGACCATCGGTTTTTGATTTGATCATTAGATTAGTTTAATCTTCATGTTTTTTTTTGTTCGATAGCGAGTGAGACACCTTTGCGCGCAATCGCGCCAGAGTTTAGGTTCTCGGACTTCCTCTACTATCGGACTAGGTGCGTCCCTCGCACAACATTTGATAGAGTAGTTTTCTATTAACTTGTTGAGGTATATGTCGTACTTCTGAACAAACGCTTGCTTTTGATATCTTAAGGTGTAAATTTTCCATATGTGTGGACTATCGAATACCGATTTCATATCCTATCACATAGCTATCTCTCTCCCAGTACCATTCGTACATATCACTTGGCTCGTGATATTAGGCTCAGCTCGCGTGCCATTTGTATCATGTTGTCGAATTTTCGTTCATGATACTATCGAGAAGAACTGAGGTAGAAATTTTATGACAGTACCCACTTTTTTAGACATTTTTCATTTCCACAGACGTGATTAGACTAAAATTTCTTACTTTTTGTTCTCTGCAAGTATGCTATGGTGAATACAGGAGACTTCGCTAGAGATGAATCCTACGTCACGTTCATTGTGCCGTCGACCCATGCGGTGGCTTTCGGACGTAAACGCATTCTCGAGCTCGCATCCTCGAGGTGCGCTCATCCTAACTTAGAAGGTGAGGAGTTCCTGCAGCTAATCCTCCAGAGGCGGAGTTTGTGATGAAAATTTAGCCCGCTAGAAACCAAGGTACAGAATCAGGGGTGCAGGGCTGAAGAAAAAACTATGGGAAACGGCACAGAACCTGGAGAATGAGACCTTTCTTCTGCCCCTTAATTTACGCATGGATCCGATTCTCATTGGTGCTGCTCCCTTCAACGCTAACGCTCTCAGTGCCAAACAGCTAGAGGCAGACGGCGAAGGGGTGGACGGCGTGGGGGCGCCCCGCTATCCCGCTCCGGTTTTACAGTTATGATCAAAAAAATTCGTCAAAACCGTACTTCGTGCACAATTTTTTTTTAACATGAACCATTCCCTTCAAGCACTGATACAGTATGTCTTTTGCTGTTTTGAATTGTTGAGTCTCGAGCATCCATGACATTTGGCAGGGAAGTCTCCAACTTATTTTGTGTCTTTTTTTTGAGAAAAAGAGAAGGAATGTAAAGAGAATCGTTTTGGCAAACACTTTCGACTGCTACTATACTCTTCTCTGCGGTTCTCGTATCAGTCCGCACCCTTACGGGACCCGCCTGCTTCTTAACTGAGTATTCCTTCTTCGACCTCCGTCCATTTCGTGAAGCCCTCCCCTCCTAATGGTAAATGCCAGCTTAGCTGATTTTGCTACAGTTACATAATGAGAGATGCTGAAACGGCTCTCAAGCGCCAAGTCATACATAGAGGGTTGAGATGCAAAAAATAAATAGCTTTATACATTTTTACACATTTCAACAGATAACACAATAACATTAAAAGAAACAAACTCAACTTTGGATCAGTTCATATCAATTCCAGTTGAGCCATGACGCATGCGAACTCCTCATGCTTTGTGTTGCCCTTGTTCCAGTTGAACATGCGGATTTCGAACTCATACGGTCGCTGAAAATGTAAAAAAATCGTGACCGTATACAAGTGACACACAGAATAACTGTATTTTGAGTTTTCTTATTTTGAGGCGCTCTTCATATGAAGCTCAAAGAAAAAAAGGTAATTTGGGCGGAACTGAAATGAAACACTGACGTATGCGGCAAGGATATTGATGATAGCCGAGAATTCGCTTAAATCCAGCGGCAGGTCGAGGGTGAGCGGTCCTGACGTCAAAGGACAATTGTGTGCGTAATCACATCCATCGATGTTGTTCCTGAAAATCGTGCAATATTGTCGAACAAGCTGACAGTCCGAACGAAACGTGGGCCCTATTACTCCTCTCCCCAAAGAGAGATCCTTGGATTCCTTCATTACTCGGTCTTTAAGAGGTGTACGTCCATTTTATTCAAGCAAAAGTCAATTGCTATTGCCGGTATCAGGGGATAATTATGAAGCAGTGTAAATCTATCGGCGACTGATTCCTTGGGTACGCCACGCACTCGGTTCGAATGAGGGATCGTATTAACTCTCTGACGAACGTATGGTCCGCCGGCGAGTCGCACCAAGTCGGCCATGTAGACCGCATGGCCCGCCGACGGGTCACGGCAGGAATTTCTTCAACATTGGCAATTTGGTAGTCTCTAGTCCCTAGCCAAGACTTCAGGCAGTAATCAGTAGGGACCACTTCTGGAACCCTACTCATAGAATGGTCTGAGAGCTGCTTCGGTTCGGCGCAAAAAGAAAGGAAAAAGTACTTGTAATGGGCCACGGTCGAACCTCACGAAAAATAGGTCCCAAGCGCCAGACAAGTTTAAAAAGCGCGGTCGTCAAAGAGTTAAGGAACAAATGCAGAATGTAGAGGTTTTGTGATCTCATCGTTGGCCCCAGTCATGAAGGTCACGAAAATCATGCTGTTCAAGGCGATCCATAAATTTTATTGAAATCTGCTCTCTCGTACCCGAATCTGTAGCGTTACGGCTTGCTAAGTTTGCAACGCTTCCAATTTTCGGGATGCTATCTTCATCCGTGTAGTTGCAGTGGAAAAAGTGATAAGGCATGTTGCCTCTTCAATTGCACCGTGAAAGTGAGTCAGATAACACGCCCATTCAGATAAGCCTGGCCATAAACCACCCAAGGCATGACGTCCATCAGCATAAATCATGAGGAATTCGCATACAAAGACCTCCTCAGGTCGTGAAGATGTTGATATCAACGCGCTCACTACGGGAGTTATCGAAACTCTTTTAGCTGCGCCGTACACTTGACATCCATGGGAGAGCATAGGGAAAATTGAATACATGTTGCATAGTGAGGGCGTCAATTGAACGCGTTCTTGCTTTAGGCATAGATTCCTTCCTGTACCATGGACCTTAGGCTGAAATGACTGAAGAGGGTTCATGTCGGTTAGGAGAAGTTCACACTAGATTACTGTACTCGATCCCTGACGTGAGTAAGGAGGTCGTATTATGTGTCTGAAGGTTGCTTTTTATTTGTGGAAGAAAAATATTATCCTGTACTATAATGTTCCAAAAATATCTACCAAATCTTGACCTTCATAAAATTTGGTGAAGCTTTGAAAAGTTGAAGGAGATTCCTGAGCCTTTCCTGCTTTACTTGTATCATGGACCACACTTCGGCTCCCCCCCCCCACCTCTCCGCTCCCTCGTTACAGATGAGTATTCTCGAAGAAATTTCGGGAATACTCACAGTGTAAGGATATTAGAGGACCATCATTGGCGGACCTATTAGCGCTTAAGCGGTCGCTTGGTCCAGGTTTCTGTCACGTTGTTAAGCCTGGTTTCACTGTTATGCAAGAACGATGACGCAAATTTGACGCTCCGCTATATTGGCCGAAAAGGTATATCATAGCAGTAGTACTCACAGTAATCCAAATGTCGGTACATTCACCCATGCGCAATCGGTCGAAGTCATGCCGGCCTCGTACTCGAAGATTCTCACGTTCACTTTGTTGTCGTCAATCTGAATCAATCGTATCGTTTTCTGAATTACTCGGTTCATCAACAGCTGTGATAGCCAACCTGCGGTCCATGGTTATACGCATTCAACCGCAAAACAAAGGGTTGCCGTGGGTCTATGGGATAGACCATATTGCCAGCGTTGTCCGTGGTTACAATAGAGCTCACGCTGAACTGCTCACCTGAAGCATTTTCTTGCGTGAGACCTGTGGAAATGTTCTCTAGAAGCTACTTACCTGCTGCACAAATGTAAGAATGTAGAGCTTTGTCCGTGCCATTCGGGAAGGGACAAGTAGCCGCATGGTCTACAACTGGCTTTGCCACAGCTATGGTAATAAGAGCAAGGAAGAAAAGCATACCTAAAAAATAAAGTGCTTAAAATTGTTTTGATTTAAAAAGTAGATGAGGTTCCCGATTCTAATCCATACTAACCGCCTTTTACTAAATAAGACTTCAGGCTCGGAAATTGGTGAAAAAAAAAACGGGAGCGCTGAAAAACTGGCAAACCTAGTGCGCTTATAAAGGCTGCTGATAGCGTAACCATGCACCGATAACGTAGCTAGATCATCAGATTTTTTATCGCATAAATGTCTACTCACTTCGGGTGTTATTCAGCAATATCACGCCACTTGATGACTTTTTGAATGCTCATTTAGCTCAAAGAGCAGAGAATCCGAGCGACCCTTCTAGAAAAGCCAGTATAGTGAAGGGGATCACATACAGGAGCAGCCATTTGAGAGTGAGGGGAGATTATGTCTTTATCGACATAGTGCCCTTCAGATCTAAGTACGTAGTGGAGAGTTGGGAAGAAAGGTGAGGAAAAAATTATTTAGCTCATAGCGCAGAGTTTTCTTCGCACAGCGTGCCGCCAGTAATGGAAGTTTGGATGCAAAATGTTCTAAGATGCACTCCCTTGAGTAAGAGCAAGTCATCCTCCGCAACCTTCGCAGTTTTCACAATATCGTACCATTCGTCACCGCTGTCGAACTCAAAGGCCTACCGTAATAGCCTCAGCCTGAAGATGCTACACTATTTCTTCAACCGGCCCACTGATAGATTGCTTCTAGGGACATTTGATTAGAGTACGCAAGATTTTATACAATCAGCGTTCCAATTGAAGTCGAGTGGTCCACGATTTGTCTGGGACCTCTTTGAGCCTGACCGTGTACTGTGTTTCCATGATGAACTCTTCTGATGTCGTCGGTGCAGAGGGCAATTATGGAGCTATGCTCCTTAATACTCATTTGGGTGCATTTTGTTCGAATTTGGCAACTGTAATCAATTCCATTTCAATATGGAGAAATGATTGCTTCCCCCCCTCCACCCCCTCTCAAGCAGTAAGAATGCATATGTGTCTCGCACTTCACTATCTTTAAGAATTCATACTATACGAGTTAAACTGCTCTTAGCCAAGGCCTCAGCCTTTAAGCCAAATCCACCTTTTTCAATTTTTCAAAACGATCCAGCTCAAGTTCTGAAGAGTGGTGCAGAAAGGGAAAATAGTGTCTAATCAACAGTAAAAAAGTTATCCAAGATGAGGACTCGATTCCCGCCCGCCTTTGTACTCGCCATACTCTTTCTGTACTTGTCATACTTGTCATACTGTCAGCTTCGTCATATACCGCTGCAGAAAGCAGAGAAGCTGTATAAAATATGTACAGCTCAATTGTGAACGTTCCTGTTGAGAAATTTCGCAGTATCTGACTCAACCCACTTTATCACTTTTTTTCTATCGCTTCTTTAGCTAGCTATTTTATTCACAAAAGACATAAATCCGGCTCGTTCGGCACAACTAGTTCTCTAATAATGTTGCAAAAACTTTCGCAGTTGTAGTCATTTGTTCATTTACTACAAAAGTATATCCACTGATGCAATTAATCATTATACACTACAACAGGTACTCAATCTATGGACTATGCAGATTCGTACTCAAACATCGAACACTGTTCCAACGAAGATGTCCGAATAGCAGCAGCAAGGCTACACGAAACGTCACCATGTAGCTATATACTACATTGTCCGGAAAGTGATGCGAGTTTTGACCTCCACCTAACCGGTGTCCCAGCACCAAGCCAATGTTTCTAGTCACTCAAAAGTATTGTAAAAAAAGTATTGTAATTTATGCATATCTCTACCTCAACAAGTAGCATGCTAACCCAATATGCAGCCTTAAAATATAGGCCCTTAGGAGCGCGGAAATCTTCTGAGGTCTTTCCCACATCGCCTCGGTTTTTGATTTGTGAAGCTGTCGAGATGACCGAGAAAGTGAAATTAGGTGAGGCTATGAGAGTGCTATGAAAAGCAAAGGCGGCTAGGCCGATTTGTCAGTTTCTTGCGAAGTCGTTTGTGTGACATGCGGCTGGACACCAACAATAAGGACAATTTCTTCCTCCTCTTCTCTACCTTGCTGTTTTTTTTTGTACGTCCGTACGATGAACAGACATTGGTGCTGAACTAACGATAAGAACAGCTTGTTTCGAAGAGCTTTGATGCATCATTATTGTGGATGATCACAGAGCAAACAATGTGAGCCTCACATCTTGGGTCTCAGGAAAGGCATGAAAAAACGAATTGACCGTGATACACGGGTCTACTTGAGGTTGGTGACCAAAGGTGCTGGTCGGTAATTTTACATGAAGCTGCCATGGTAGCCGGATGGGAGGGCAAGGAATGAGAGGGGAAGGAAGGGAGGGCAACCAACCAGGGTGAAAATCGTGTCAAGGAAAACCAAACTCTGGTACGACCCCCCCCCTGAAACGGGTAGTCTCGGTACGAAACCCTCCGTAAAACGGGGTATCAATAATGGCACCCCTCT
Source organism: Teladorsagia circumcincta (assembly GCA_002352805.1). NCBI lineage: Eukaryota > Metazoa > Nematoda > Chromadorea > Rhabditida > Trichostrongylidae > Teladorsagia > Teladorsagia circumcincta. Next base: position 79,700 of record KZ345533.1, read on the forward strand.
CAACCACACGCTAAGTGCTAATAAAACAAATGATGATTAGGAACGGAAAACCCACCTCCGCTCGGCGACTATGCGCGAAAATCACGATTGACACAAAGTTCGTGCGAAAAAAACAATATACAATTGTAAGGAAACCGACTCTACGCGCATAAACGCAGAAGAAAAAGAAACATTGACAGCAGTGAAAAGAAGTGATGAATAGGAACGAAAAACCCACCTTTGCTCGACGATTATAGCGCGAAAATCACTGATTCACACAGAGTTCCTGCAAAAAAAACAATCTACCATTGTGACAACACCGCATACACACACGAAAGGAAGAAAAAATGACAGCATTAAGAAAAAAAAAGTGATTAATAGCAAGTAACAATGAAAGAGTCCTCGAATTTAAAGGGGCAGCTATTTCCTCACGCGGCTGCGGCGCGGCTCGCGCTGGAGCGAATTATCCCAAAAATTAGCCTCGTCCCCTTATGCTTTGAACCTTAATAACTTTTTCAAAACTTAATATTTTTGAGACTTTTAGGTGTGATTCGAAAGACCTCTAATTGCAGTTTCTAACCATCTTTGAACCTGCTCCAAAGATGCCCTAATCAGTAAGAGTTTCCACGTCGAGTAAACGTCGAGGAGAAAAAAAAATTTATGCTGATTTCTGCTGTTTTCAGGACGATAACTTTCTTATTTCTTGATTGTTTGAGAAGATGTGGATTGTTCTGGAAAGTAGAAGATCTTCTCTTTCAAATGACGACCTGATCTGTTTTGAAAACTCCCTACTTAAAGAGAAATCTGCGTCGAGGAGAAGTCGAGGGGCCATTTTCTTCACTCAAACCAGGATTCTTTCCACATTACTGCTGGGAAATTCATTGAAACCTCCTGAAATGCTTTAGGTGCGCACCTCCTTGCTGTCGCTGATACAATTAGAGACACTTAGCCACATTTGATTTCGGCCTAGTGTACGCCATGCCTTCGGTCCTCGCTCGGAATTTTAAGTCAGTTGAAAGGTGCTGTGTGCGCATGATGAGTTGCTAATAAAAACCGAAGTGTTCTCACGTCTCCCAGTACTGGATACCACGCCACGTCCGATACTGACACCGTCAATTACGACCCCCCTCCGTCTTCCACAGGGGCAAATGCGACCCCCCGTCGAGGAATTCCTCGACCGATATTCACCCTGCTGAGAGCAGAATGGCACACTGTCAAACAAGGACCAGATTTTATTATATTAGTTGGTCTCTATTTCAAGTTCTTGGACCTACGAGCTACCCAGACGAAATGAGGGAAACGTGAGTGTGCGTGCTTCAACGTAAGTGTCAAATCTGAAAGCCAATGCACCTAACCCATCTACCTACAGGGGGGAGGGGCAAAAAAAAAGAGTCACTTCGCCAATGACGCACATCATCAAAATTTTTGTTGCAGAGACTGCCGCTCTAATTCGGAGTTTTGCGTCGATATATTCCTTAGATGTCCCCCCATAACCAGAAGCAGGCCCACTTTCACTGCCTCCACCGTTTCCAGAATATGACGTCATCCGTCATCACCGTCGAGCTCAAGGAGGCTCACAATAATCGCATCATTTTGAAGCTACTACATATTTTCTTCAATCGGATAAGTGGTGAATAGTTTACTAGAGACACTAGCTGTGACCATGGAAGATAGCTTAAGACCAGTGTTTCGGAGTCGTCGTAATAGTCTGTGGTTTCTCGACGACCTCGTTGAGATCGTAGCGCGCATCACGTTTCCGTGGGAAAATCTTCTGATGTCGTCGGTGCAGAGGAACCCTATGTAGTTTTTCTGATAGAGTAAAAAGTGCTCTTCAATATGCAGTTGGGCTAATTTGGTTTGATTCTGGAAGAGTGCAATTTATTTTGCTTCGAATGTGGGTAGAAGTGACTCTTTTTTTGGCCTCCCCTGTATACACAGAACAGTAGGCAGGAGGACTGAGGACACGTTGCTCCGCAGTACGACAACTGCAGAAATGATCGTTTGGTTAGAAATATCATCGGCTCTCGTTATTCTCAAAAATACGTTCAATTGTAATGTGTGTGCTAAATTATCGGTTTGACGATTTGCAAAGAAAAGACAAAAATTAGAATGAATGAATGAGTTTGGCACGAATCAGTTCCAGATAATTAACGAGTTTGACTTAAAATATTGGGTTGTAACATAAGTTCTGGCCGAATTTCGACACTTTCGTTTCTACATATTTTATCTTTCTTGACAGACAATTGATCAAAAGTATAACCACTATCATAATCACTGATAGGCATACACTTGCTGGGGTACGAATGGAGGTACTCCTATCGAAACGAGTAAAGTTATATTACGAAGGGTTTGGGGAGGTGGTATCCATAGTGGTTGTCTTCACTGACCATTTACTCTCCTAGCTGCTGCTTCGGGGCGCTGGGTAGAGGATATTGCGATGGCCTAATGCTATATGAGGGATCTTTTATCTTGGTCCTCGCCTGTTTCTCTCGAAACGTGGCGAGTCATCTTTGCAATGTGAGATCGACGTTGATTTGGAAAATGGTGATTTCGAAACGTTTCGAACGGTTCTAACGAACTGCTGCGGCCAACCCTAGGAGTTACTCCATGGTTGTGTTTGCAATGCTTGTCTGCATAAGCTGAGTGGTTCTCAAAATGGGTTACCCAGCAATCCTGCAAACTGGAGATAAATCCTCTGACAAGAGAGCTCCGATTTGGTTGAGCTTGCGGGTTCCGGCAGCCACCAGCCGTGCCGCTGTTGTTATCGTGGTGGACTCATGACTCATCCGCATTAGCGACAAGACAGGAAATTTCTGATCTATGCGGCCGCAGACTGAAATTTTGCAGATGGTAAGGCGCGCTTTCGGTCATGGTTAGCTGATGCATCTGTCTCCATCAGGAGTTATTCTCCTGCAGCCTAATCATTGAGGTTAAAAAGAGATGCCGACATACGCACAGCAGGTAGCATTGACATTTGCCGAGACAAAAGCTTTATAACAAATAAAAAAGAAATTGAGAAAGAAAGAAATGCGAAATTTAGTAATTGAACACTAAATTATTTCTCCAGCCTTTTTAGTGTTCCAATAGCCGCTCAATAAGGAAGACGAAGCAATATTAATTTAGACTTGTTTCTGATTTATCTGCTGTTCTTAGCCTACTCGCCATCAGAATTATCCGAGATCTCTCGCTCCAAGATAAGGGCTCGATTTCCGTTTAGGTACGAAAAATTTTGCAGTTTTTTGTGCTAACTGTATAACGACAAAATAAACAGTGGTTCATTTCGCATGCACTCGGACGAATCGATGTGGACTTTCGAAAGTAAACGAACATTATTTCAGTATTCCATTCATACACCACTGCAAAAAGCATAAAATCGGTATAAAACATGTAGCTTAGCGTTATAAGCCTTCCTGCCGAGAAATTTCATACCATCTAGACCAATCCACTTTTATCGATTTCTTCAATCACTTTTTTTCAGCCACCTGTTTTACACCAAATCGCAGAAAGCTGGCTCGTTTTTCTTAACTAGTTGTCTCTCTGAACACGTTGCGTATCGCGCTGTTTACGGTTTTCCCGCGCGCGTGGCCAAGCGTTTTTTGTTTTGGCCTGCGGCATGCATCACCGTGTGAGGCACTTGGCCACAGGGAGCAGTCTTTCTTCCGGATCATCTGAAATTCCCCTTATAAGTTCAAATCTGTTAGCATATGTTTTCCTATGTGTAGAAGAACATATCCTGACAGATCGAAGTATCACCGAAAATGCTCAATCTCATATAATACTGCATTTCTTGTTGTAATGATGAATACGAAACTGAAAATGAAACTACGACATACGAAAAATAGGAATTCGTGAAGTTGTATGAAATTAAACAGTATGAGATTAGGATCTATTCTTCGACTTCCCAAATCCCTTCGTGAAAATTTTGCATCTCTAACAGTATTCAGGTTTCTCCCTGGGTCAGCTCTCTAGCTCTCGTCTTCCACTACATCTATTAAGTATTCGGCTCAATGTCCCTAATTGGCAGCTCAGCGTCTGGGTATCCCAAAATGATTAGATGATGATCTTAGTCTCCTTAGTTGATTTGCTGACTTTTTCGACTTTTTTTGACTTGTTAAGGAGTTTAACCTTTTATAGTTGGAACTTTTGTCTTTACGGACCATATTGATGTGTTTGATGGCATGTCTCTTGACGTACTAAACAATAAACAATAAACAATAAACAGTGGTAATTAGTATTAGAGCAGTAGATGATTTTGTAGTCGGTGGGGTCCCGAGCAGGTATTTTTCTCACCATAGTCGGAAACACATGTGTGTGGTTCTCGACTAGTATTGCTTCATGGATAAAAGAGAAATTTGAGTTTGAATCTGATGCATCACCATGTGATGCACGTGGCCACGCGGGCAAGTAAGTGGGTGCATCACCATGTGATGCACTCGGTACGCAATGTGTTAATGTTGCAGAAACATTCGCAGTTTTAGTCTTTGTTCATTCACTACAACTGGTATATCCACTGATGCAATTAAGAATTATTAGGCTACATTTGGTGGCAACTCAATCTATGAACTATATAGGCCCGTGACTCAAACTTCAACTCTGTTGAAGACGTGTAAATAGCAGGAGCATGGCTACAAAAAACGTCAGAGCCCTTCCTGCTATGAGTTAGGTTGCCCAGGAAGTAACGCGGGTTTTCGGCCTCCATCTATCAGTATATCACAAAACAAAGCCAATGTTTTTGATAGGGGAAAAAAGTGTTGTGAACTACTCATATCTCTACCTCAACAAGTAGAATGCTAATCCAGTAGACTGCAAACCAGTGGACTGCGAACCGTAGAAGCGCAAAAATATTTGGAGTCTTCCCCACGTCGCCTCGGTTTTTGACTTGTTCCCGTCCAAGAAGCTGCCGAGATGACTGAAAAAGTGGAAGTTGGTGAGACCAGGATCCTGTGAGTGTGCTACGATAAGCAAAGCTGACAAGAACGATTCGTCAAGTTCTTGCGAGATGGTTTGTGAGATATGCGAATGGGCATCAACGTGGAGGACAATTTGTCTCCTTATCTCGGCTGAAGACCTTGCTGCTCTTGGGCTCTCATCGGTATAATGGACACACATTGGTTCTGGATTAAGATCACCTGGTTCTGGAGGCTGCGGTGCATCATTACTGTGAACGATCACGGAATCAACAGTGTGATCCTCACTGTGGAATTTCAGCTTTGGAAAAAGTTTTGCATGTCATTCGTTGTCCATGTTTTGAAGAGATTGCTTACTTTTGTTGCAAAGGATGCAGGTTTGGTCTGGTTGGCAAAGTGTTCCAGAACTCAGCTATTTTTGTCAAGTAAAACGAATGCGGTGAAGGCAAGGCGACCTTGCTGCTGCTCAATAGGCTCATGCGGTGCACATTTGCTCAACTTTCTTACCCTTCTCTACTTCAAGCGCTCCAACATTTTTGATGAACTTTCTCCAGGTTATGCTGCTAGTCGTCGTGCACTCGAGAATCCCATTCTGTCGGATTCTCAGAAGGTTGTTGTTAACAGGACAATGACACCCATACACCCTGCCTTTGATCTCGAGTTCAATATATTTTGAATTTTTGAGCAAACGCTGCAACGTGCATTTGTTTGCACATCCCTAGGCTCACTTGAAAGTACCACTCCGATCTGTCTGCACAGTACGTTCAAACTCCTACTTTCAAGTTATAGAAGCGAACTTGTTTGAACCAGTGCTTTGACGCCTTCAATTCGATCCTTCGAAAAAATATAAACTCGAGTTCTTTTGAAGCTCAATAGCAGTTCAAGAGAGAGATTGAAATGTACTTACCAATTATTTGCAAAAATATTGCCTAAAAGAAAACTTCTGGGTAAATGTCTATGAAAGCATAACAAAACGGTATCTCGATGTCATGAGTAAGTACACGGTACACTATTGATTGATTTCTCCTAGTGAAAAGTAAAGTTAGGGCCAGCTGTCGGTTTGGCAAAATTTCGTTGAGTGGAGCTTCCAGTTGCATGCCTGAACTTCAAACAAGGCACAATATTGCCAAAAGCGGATTCAACCACCTTGAAGAGCAGATAATTTCCTATCGAACCATATATAGGGATTCATAAAACAATGGAGTTTCCAGAGAAAAATGTGTGTTTGAAATAAAGATACTATTTATGAGACAACCTAATACTTACACCTGCTATATGTTTTGACCTTTTCAGTATTTTTATTGCGGGCATTTTCACTCAGTTCTCCTACGACAGGCTGCTCGAGCATACTGGTTCTAGAATGCATGGATTACAAAGTGGTTTGGTTTTTTTGCTTTGAGAATTGCAACCAGCGAACTCCGACCAAACTCCATGCAAATGCGTTTTCGTCAAATTCCCAAATTTCGAAGCATTGCTCGGACAGCGTCCAAACCAGATATTTGTGCTCATCATGAGAGTATCCTCACTTGGGGGAGGGTTGCGAGTGAGCTCAGCAGAGTCTTTGCTCAGGACAGTGGGCGAGATTGATTCGGGAACAATGTCCGTAGACGTCATCAATTTCGGCGAATACTCTCTAGTTCTCATGATTAGACCGATACAATTTCAAGTGTGAGATTCCTCGGAGAGTAAAGTCTGCTCTATCACACACTTAAATCCGAACCCCCTCATAACGGCGCTTTTTTAATCCTTTTTTTTATCTCTATCTGCATTTAATAAGTTTTTGTCTGCCGACGTCAATTGTATAACATTCCAGTGGTTTTTCAAGAGGCTTGGTTTTCAACACCTGAACCGTCAAATGTCTGGTTTTGTATTGTCAATGTTAGACCATCCTTGATGTGAGCACGTTATCTATTTCTATATTCGCCTAACACACGATGCCATTGCGGAAGTCACACGGTGTGAAAGTGATGTAGCAGTGCTTTCTGGGAACAGCGACTCCATTAGAGAAGGAGGTGGGCGCAACTATCGTAGTCTATTAGGAATTACTTCTCATTCTAGCATTTTTCCTGACTCTTATTTATTGGTGTTCAGGTGACTATTGTTTAACTCTGTATCGGTTCAACCATATAAGGTGCATTGGTGTTAATCGCGGCAATGGCTCGTTTGCGTTTGTTGTAGAACAAATAGCGACGCTACTTTAGTCGTTAGAAGGAGGAGGAAGTTGGGAGGTAGCTGTAAGGATATACTGCGCTGATCGTCAGTGTCCTTCCAATGAGCTGGTTCTAGCACTTTGCAGCTTTTCACGCATTTCAGTTAGCTTCCCCTGCCTCATTTCGACTGGCTGGCTTTCCTTCGCGGATCCCTCATTTCTCACTAATATTATCTTAGTCTCGCTGAGAGCTCTCAGATGAGCAGTGGGCCGTGCCACCGACTGCCCCCCTCCCCATTCGTAAAAGCAACAGTTTCAGCAGAGCCGAAGTGGGGTTGGCTTACGGAAGTTGCACCGCCTCTTGCCAGCCGTGGAGATTCATTCACTATTACGATTTGCATCGTGAATCGACTTCGAGTGCTCCCTGTGGTCCCAAAACGATCGCAAAAGTCGATTTACGATGCAAATTGTGATCGTGAATGAATCTCCACGGCTGCCAAGAGGGAGTGCGACTTCTGTACGCCACGCCCACCTCGACCCTGCTGGACTCTGCTGAGACTGTTGCTTCAAAGCAACAGTCTCAGCATGGTGCTGAAAATTCTATGCTATGGGGTGGAAATGATGCGCTAGCCCTAAACAAGACCATAGGAAGTGTCACTAACCAAAAAACTCTCCTGAGGAAGCCGCAAAGATGCCAGGAAGACGCCGTTGACAGGGGCATTCGCGAATATCTCAGGGAACACCCATTTGCCAATCATTGCCGCATCTTTTTCATTGGTTCTACTTGCTTATTTCATTTGATTGTTGTATTTCTATCTTTATATGATGCACACGTCTCTAATGGTATTAGGGCAAATGCGGTTGAAATCCGACGAAGCAAGTAATTCAGACAACTCGTCCACAGGTGAAACCCGTTTGAAGGCTTCACCGGCGGATTTCATTGTTTTTACCTTGATTACCAGTCAACTCTTTACCTTCAACTTCGTTACCGACCGCTTAACGCCTCGAATTCGTTCTGAGACTGTTGCTTTAAGAGAGGTTCCATACATTGACTTGTGACGATTGTGAGAGCACCTGGAGCGCTGAGCGCGTTATGGGCTCGTAGTGACCCTACTTCGTTCTTCTCAGAACAGCCCTTCGATTCAGCGCTCGAGAGAATTCCATACATGTGCGACAGAAATCCCGATTTATTCCGACAGCCTTCTTCCGCTGTCTTCGTGCAGGGCTGCTCACTATGTGAAACTTTTAGGTGTCATTAGTACCCGGCATGATCTTTTACCTCCAACGTTCAAGACCGAGTGTGAATATGGTCGAAAACAACATCCTCCCATCTGTTCGACTATCACTGCCACTTTGGTAATAGCTTTCTGCTGTTCTGAAAGATTGTGTGCATTTTCGATTCCCAAAAACGTGGTTTATGAGCAATGAAAGCGTCCACTGGGGTGAATACCGCCCGCTGATCTTCCCAACATATTCAGAGCTCTCCATCATAATGAGAAGAATCTGAAAAAAAAGTACAAGAAAAGCATGGGAGGACGAGGATGGATTTTCAGACTCTAATTCCTATTCTGCATTCGCTGTGTGTAAATGTTACAGCTGATAATTTTGAAGGCACAATCTACGGTCACTGTTGAAGGCGAGCCCCGGGATGAAATAGGTGTGTAATGGTGTTAGTAATGAACACTGAAGTGGGGGCTGGTTTGTAAGGGAGGAAGAAAGCAGAGAACAGTCGATTACGCCACGAATGTTGACCTCCTTCATTTCACCCGCTTTCATCTTGAGATCGAGAAGAGACGAGCTGGACGAGTTTCCCAAACCTAGCTCCAGTTGCACCAGCGTCAATAGCGTTAAGCCGCAATGCAAGCGCTGCAGCAACTGCGATCGTGCCCTTCTCGCAGCGTCGACTGCGAGCTGGGCGAGCCCCTAGCGCCATTGTAGCACCCTTTCATATCGTAGAAGAGGCGCGACATCAACGCTTGTTCGCCCGTCTACTACGATAGGGAAGAGGTGAGCTGCCTAACCCCGGATCGTGCTTAACCTTCTGTTGTTCCGATTTTGGAGACTTTTGCGACCCTCTATACCCTCCGTGCAACCCCCCCCTCCTCGTCAATCCCCATGTCAATCCCCATCACCAACCCGGCTAACTCTATAGTATTTGATTGTGAGATCAGCTGACAAGCTCTAACTTCGCCCATTTTTTGCTACAAAACGGCCATGGGGCCCAGTGAATGGTTGGTAGAAGAATCAGCAAGTGTTCTAATTTTGCTCACTTTATGGTGCTTTCGGGTCAATTGCGCCAGAATGGTGGAAGACCATCAAGACGACCCCTCTCGATTTCCTTCCACTGCAACAAAACTACAAACATCCGACCTCTTCCAAACAGCGCAGATGCGGTCCTCATTGCAATTTCCCTCAATGCACAAAAGCCAGGGTTCAGCTCCTCCAGAAAATCCAAACGAATAAAGGTTCTCCTTTCTGCATTTTTTTGCCAGTTTCTCTTTTCCTTTTTTTCTTCACTGGAGGACCACTTCGTATCTCTCTGCTCACATTTCCGGACAGCATCATAGCTCTTCTTTCGACGCAATTGTTGTCGTGATTCACACAAAGGGAGCTGAGAGGAGTCTACTCTAAGAATACAATTGATCTTCTCTGCCACATGCTCACCGAAACTTCATAGGCTATGGCTGTGATGTTCAACGATCACTGGTACTCACTCGTTTTTTGATTCACGACGAGCTTCTGCAAATGAAGCACATTTTGCATGAATGTCTAGTTGGCCGTGTGTCTACACAGTCAGAATGCTTGTCATGTTCAGTGAAGCATGTAAGTCACATAGGACTGACTGATGCTCGTTGCTCATCTGATGCAGTAATTGCTTTCAACATCGAAAATGCATCATAGGGAAAGCGACAAAGACATTATGTCTAGTAAAGTGCAATTCAAAATGAAACATGACAAATTTCTGTCAACTTCCTAAAAGGCGGAGTTTACCCTGAAAATACAACCCATCAGAAATAAGTGCAGGTGGTCACTGATGCAGGGATCAAGAAAAAATTATGACAAACGCCCAGAATCCGAGAAATGAGGTACTCGCTGTTTTACGCATTGATGCGGCCTCTATGCCGAGCGGCGTAAATCGTATGGCGAGCGGTAACGCCGATCCAGACTTTGCGAACTGGGTACCGCGTACAGCGGATGGCTCGATTCGCCTATCACGACGCAACCGCCCGGTAGCAATTCGCTCGATGCGCGAAGCCTGATAGAAGTCTGACCTGTCGGAGGATGTGCTGGGGCGCGAGCGGCTCGACTACGGCCCTGTGCTCAGCTGCTGAAGCATACATCCCACTGCGGAACGAGCATGGTCATGCACACTTTAGAGGCCCGTCTGCCTTCCAAATGGGCATACTTCCCCTTCTTCGACCTCCGACATGACCGCGGAATCCTCCTACAATTTGCGCTGGGGAAACGCACTAGCCGCGAAGTTTTTAGGCATAGCTGGTTCCGGCGCAAATAACAACTGATGGACATGAACATGCTTTAGCGGCATGGAAGCTTTCTTGACAAATCCAGACCCAGGCTGTATTCAATAACTTCACCAAAGCTAAGTAGTACGGTGCTGCGAAGGACAAGCTCTTCTTTCAAACATAGAGGTCCACTGTGTAGTGGTTCTGTAAGTCGTAGAGGTAAAGGGGTGTGGACCTCAATCAAATACTTTGAAACAGCTGTGGTGGTGAAGCGACAGTGGGGGATTGTGTTGTGAGCCGTATGTGGGGATCCTTTAAGGCTAATGGTGATGGAGAGAACCCGTGTCGAGGCTCCTTGAAGGGAGTGCGTCACGAAAGCTTTGAATTGGAGAAGTGTCACTGAAAGTCTCAAGATGGAACGGGGGGGGGGTCGATTCTGCCCCTACTCTCTGCCAGAGTCAGCCGTCACGTTGCCTCGGTACTACCTCCCCCCCCAACACCCGCCCCGAAACATAACACAATTCAGCTAATCGTCAGGAACATTCTCGCGGGGAAGCAAATTTCGCTTGGAGCGTTGGGTTTGCATTTTCGCGCCTAATCTTCTCCTCGAAGCAGCGAAAGGCCGAGGCGGACTGCTGATCTTCAAAAGATTGTAGTTCAGTGCATTTTCAATATTTTTCGAATTTCAAAATAGATTTCTAATTTATGAGACACCTAGTTTCCGAAAACATTCATATCTGTTCACTACCTCCAAATCTCTGTGAGTTATGGGGTAGAGAAATCGGAACTTGCAGAAATGCCCACTTTTTCTTCGAAAGGTTGTAATTTTCTTCAAATGAGAGCTTGTGAGAAATGGCTAGAAAATTTTTAGACCGCAGATCGTTTTCTTTCTAAAACATACTCTAACTTTTGCAAAACCTGTTTTCTTCACGAAATCGCCACGTTGGACAATTTTTTTCGAATCCGGGTTTTTTTGACTTTCAAAGGCTATAACTTTCTTTAGAATGAACTTTTGGCAATCGTTGTCCCCCTGACCTAAATTGGAAGATTAGAGCTCTCTAACGAATACCTGAAGTCTTTCCAAAACTTATGGGGCCAAACAATTTTGGGTGTATCGTGGACAAATTTTCGCGAAGCGCGGTTTTCTGGCTTCAAACTCTTATAACTTGCTTCATAATTGACATTCTGCAATTCTTTTTTTCCCTGGAAGAAACTAGAAGGTTAGTGCTTTCTAATCTATATTTCAATTTGCTCCCAAAATGAAAAATCGACTCGTTGGACAATCTTTTTCATTGATTTTCGGAGCAGCTTCTCCTCTGAAAATACGAGTTTTCAACACACAAACAACTTCGCTCCCTTCAAATTCAGTTTCATTGGGAATAATGTTAAGATGTTAAGATGACTTCGTTGTGCATCATGACGGATACTAAACTTTTTTAGGAAGCATTTTCAAAGCTCTTATAAACCCTTAGTAGTCAATCTGCCGTAGTGGTCACTTTTTTACTAACTTAGGTATAGTTTGAAAACCGGACTTGCTCGAGAAAATATTTGTGTGCGTAGACAGTTAATTATGGACACTACCGCGGTAAATTCGCCTGCTTTTTTTTCGGTCGGCCAAATACGACCACCCTCGTTGGTCTTTGTCCAACGGACGGTTGACCCTGGCTGAAGCGCTTCCCCCTGCAAAGCTCAGAAGAGGAAACCGTAAGATGTCGTGCTGGTCATAGCAAGAGTTATATTCAGAGCAATTGGTATACTCACGCGATAGGTGGACATACTAAATAATTGTCATTCCTTTAAAATGCGAATGTCTTGCTAGGAAATATGTGTAACCACTTGAAAATTCATCTACTTTGAGAGAAGTTACAAGTCAAAAGCACACCACAACCTTGGTGAGTCGGTTGTCAAGATGTCGATGTGTATTGCGCATGCTGCTAAGCGTATGCTGCTATGCTGCTAAGCGGTTATTTATTGTGTTTGGTATGTATGTCGCGAAACGCTGACAGATTAAGCCAATCGCTTACACGGCAAGAGCTCCCAGGTCTCTCGATATCATACACGGGGGAGGGGTGGCAAAAAAAAACATTTTGCCCATGTCGCATTTCTTTACAGAGATTGCCATCGTTGACGGAAGTTCGATGTTTGATTGCGATTACAGTAATTTGTCACTGCAAAATATATTGAGTGCATCTAGACCGTTAGCCAGGGATTTTGGAAGGTCGACCCCACGTCAGGATTACTAATCAGGAGTTGAAATAGGTCAATGACAGTAATGGACGATTACGCCTTACGATACTCAAATGGACGCCGTTGCAAGGAAGGCAGTAGTAAAGATCAGCGCTGTGCTTGGCTCAGTCACTGCTGCTGATCGGGCACTAAGCTGGTGGTTCGGTTGATGGCAAAGGCAGTACGAGCTGTGAAAATCAACATCACCCTGACCCTCCACTCACTTTCGATGAGGACCCCTTGCTCGATGGGGACCACTTGCGCCATGAACTGGAAGGGGACACGGACGCTACTACCATGAGTTTTTTGCAGACACCTGGGCACAGTCAATGCACCATCGCTCGCCATCGGAATGGAAACGGCAACAACTGAATAGAGCCCGGATGGAAACGGCATGCACCGACCGACCATGACCGAGAAGCTGACCATCGGCGGAAGTCTTCTCTTGTCGCCGCATAGACGGGAGCTTTCTTAGTCAAACACCAGTGGGGATAAGTCATGGGTCCACTCTGAAAGTAACACGCAGCACGCGGTGGCTACCTCGCAGCCGGAACTCACCATTGACCGAATCCCAGACTCCATGTTTGGAGAATGTTGTTCTTGATTTCCTAGATAGATTGGTTATCTCGTTTTCATAAGCGCTCTGTACATAACGACAAGCATTTGCCAATGCCATTGTGGAACAGCTCTCGGGACGGTCGCAACAGTGCAAGAAAAGCGTCCTATACGTTTAAAAATCTCATTTCTCCGAGTGAAGTCCCGACCTCACATTGCAAAGATAACTCGCTACTTTCTCAGGGAAATAAGCCGGACCACGATAACAGATCCATCATTTAGCCTTGACATTACTCCATCGGGACACAGCCTTCACAGTGCTTTGAATCAGAAGCGTAGAGAAAAAAAGTCAGTGAATACAACCACCCAAGAAGCGGCCCTGCCCAATTTACCAACTGCTAGCTTCACTCGTTCTGCGAGGCGAGCACCCAAAGCTTCCCGGGAAACGGATGCATATTAGTGATTGTAATAATTGTAACATTTTTGGTCAATACGTTGGTAATAAAGATAAAACTTGAAGAGAAGAGTGTCGATATTCGGACAGGGATTATGGAGCAACCGAAAACATATGGTTGCGTCCGTCAGATTTAAAGTAATAATTCAAATTACTAAAAGTGCATTTTTTGTTTAGAGACGTAGAGAATGCTCTAATCTATTTTGCTGTACATTTTCGCTGCCTATATCTGCTTCTACTGAGTTTTTGTCTGCCCACGTCAACTGCTCAATATTTCATTCCTTTTTTAATGAGAAATATTAGGTATTTCAGAACATTCTATCATTTTCTGACACCCCACAGTTACACGCTTCTTCTTCTCTTGAATTTTTGAGGAACTGCCATTAGTGTGGCTAACTTTTTATGGAGCTTTTCCTGCTCTATCGAGGCATACCTCAGGTTTGCTCTAAAACATTTTCTTAAGACTTTTACAATGGTTTGAATGCAGCTACTCGATCAGCAACTTGACATGGTTTTCTTCTTCTAGCCTTAAATAAATTAGAAAGTAGCGAAGCAGGTCAAGATATTAACGACACACTTGACTTAGATACGCCCGGAATATGCTACATAGCAGAAGTTTCGAGCATTTGAACTGTTTGTATTTCAGCTTGAATGGTTTTAGTTTAAGCCGAGATATTTGCATTTGATTTCTGAAACACCTAATAGTTTCTACTATTTACACTGTCAATTGTTTAGATTTGCATTGTCCACGCCAAACCAGCATTGATGAGAGCAACATCCATTTCTATATTCGCAAAATACACGACGCCATTGCGGAAGTCACACGGTTAAGAGGTGATGTAGCACTGCTTTCTGAGAACAGAGGCTTCATTAGGGAAGGAGGTGGGCACAATTATCGTAGTCTATTAAGTGTTACTGCTCAGTCCAGCACTTGCCCTGTTGTTGTGTTGAAATGTCAGTGGTATGTTTAAGTCTGTATGGTAAACATAGGAGGTGTTTGTCGGTGTTCTCCAGTCGCGCCTTATTACCGGGCCAACCGAATCATAAGGGCATTATTTCTTGGCTCTATACTCGGGCATGGAGAGCGTTTGACGATGCTTGGTGTAATCCTACACGCGCAAGTGTAGCGGACAATCCTGAGCTTCGAAGTACGCCAACTGTCGAGAATCAGGGACGCTGACGTTTTGGCCAAGGAATCGAAGATAAGCTGGGCCGGACACGTCATGCGATTCTGTGATGACCATTGAACCAGAGCGATAACCGACTGGATCGCTTGGGACGCTAAACGAACACCTGGACGAACGCCGGCCTGATGGTCAGACTTCTTCGCGAACCTTCCATTCCAACCGACGCGTGACGTTTTTGAGAGCGGTGCTGAAGAGTTTGGGCGAGATGGTGTCGCCCTGTCGAACTCCTCTCTTGACGTCGATGATGACCTCCTTGCAGAATGGTGAGGTCCTGCTCGTGAAGTTGGGGTAGAGCTCACCAAAAATCCTTATGTACTGAGGAGGGAGCTCTGGTTACCCAAGGCTTCAATGACCGCTTCTGTCTCCACAGAGTCGAAGGCCTTCTTCAAGTCGATGAACGTAAGACAGAGCGGCATCTTGTACTCTCGTGAAACTTCGATGAGTCTTGTAACCGTGTGGATATGGTCGATCGTGCTAAACCCTCTTCGAAACTCTGCTTGCTCGCATGGCTGTCCTTCATCCAATATTCTGCCCATCCTGTTGAGGATGACTCGAGTAAAAAGTTGTAGATTAGAGACAGGAGGCAGATTCGGCGATAATTGCTAAGGTCTCCCTTCTTGTGCAGCAACACAGTCCTGCTGGTTTTTCACGGAGTGGGTAACTTGCATTCGAACACGTAGCGCGTGAAGAGCCGAGCCAGTGTTTTGATGATGACTGGCGGCGCATTCTTCAAATGTTCCGGTTTGACCCTGTCGAGACCGGGTGCTGTACTATTCTTCACCGACTTGATGGCATGTCGGACTTCGGAAGAGAGAACTGAGGGAACGACGTATCCATCTTCTCGCAGTTGGTAAGTAGGCAGATGGACATGGCTATCGAAGAGATCCGAGTAAAAGTCGTGGATGACTTTCTCCATTGCCCTTCGGGATGCAGCAACTGTTTCATCCAGACGTCGGAGGCAGGTCATCTTGTGGGGAGTGGGGACGCATACGGACCATAAAACATGTTTCGCTTTGCTGAACGGTTTGGCAGCATCAACAAAAAATTTGGTGATTGGTACACTCCATGGCTCGATCCCCCGCGGCGAGTAAATTTTGCAATCAAGGTGAGCGGCCACTTGTTGGCTAAAATGATCCTGAATATGACATCTGCTTCTGACATCAACCCGTAGCCGCTAACCCAAATTGAAAACTTCAAATGCAATACGGCACCCGAGTTCCGACCCTTCTGAAAAAGCACAAATGCGGTTCTCCTTGTGTCTCCAATACGCAAAAGCCAGAATAATCCGCCCCCAATGACGATCTTCCTTGCCGGTGCGACACACCGGTGACTTTGCTTACCGTTAGGTTCAGGTACAAATCCTCCCGCAAACGAGACGCCTTGCTTGCAGTATTAAAGACAGTGCCACTTTCGCAAAGGAAGATGCGGGCTTCGGAGCCAGGGGGTTTAGCACTAGGCGATTACTGAGGTGACCACACACTGTTGCGGCAGTTGCTGTCACTCGTCCGTTATGTTCACTCGTCCTCGAGCTCTTCTCCCTCCTTGGCGCCTATCGACTCATACTCTAGATGTCCGACTTCTCAAAATTCTTTTGTGAAAGAAAGTCCATCCTTTTCGCGAATAGTTTTGCCGATTTCTCTTTTTCTTCTTTCTTGGCTGTTGGTCCACTTTGTTTATCTCTGCTTACATTTCCGGACACCATCATGGCGCATCTCTCAACGCAATTGCCGTAGTGATCCCCAAAAGGGTCTGAGTTGAGTTTACAAAATTTGCACTTGGAATTCCGCGCCATTCGTATGAACATCTAAATTCCAAAGACCATATGAAGTTGTGATCTTCAACGAAAGTCTTATTCACTCGTTATTTTTTTGATTCACGACGAGCTTCTGCAAATGAAGCACGTCCGGCATGCATGTCTAGTCGGCCGTGTATCTACGCAGTAAGAATGCTTCTCAAGTTTACTGAAGCATATGTAATGGATCACATAGAAGCCGCCGATTCTCGCTGCTGATCTATGATGTGATTGCATTTAACGTAGAAGCTGCATCATAGGGATACTAAAAAAGAAGTATTGCAAAACTAGGTATAAAGCGCAATTTGAAGTGAATCATGACGACTTTCCACAAAAGACTGAAGGACGGAGCTTCCGATAGAAATATAGCCCATCAGAAATTGAGTAAGAGTTGATCACTTTGAAGAGAAACCCATGAAAAACGACCCAAACTCGTGATATGAAGTAACTTCAATCGCCGTTCTCTTCATTGATGCGACCTCTCTCTGCTTGACCGCTGAATTAGATGGCAATGACTTGCTTGTCGGCGGGTATACGCAGGTGCAAACGGCTCAAGTACGGCCCTGCTGCAAAATATGCAAGGTAACGCCCACTTTGGGGGCTCGTCTGCCTTGCAAGTTGCAACTAGGTATGTTTCCCCTTATTCGACCTTCGACATTGCTGTCCTTCAATTTGGAAAATGCACTAGTCGTAAAGATTTTAGGCATAGTTGATTCGGGCACAAACGACACCTGGTGGAGACCATGAACACGCTTCGCAAGCTTAAGATTCTTTTGATAAATTTCGACACTAGCTTCGCTCTCAAACTAGACATCCTCCATGTTGTTTCCTTGTAATCCGTAGAGGTAAAGGTGTCGGGGTGTCGATCAGTGTCAAACTTCTTAAAAAGAGATGTGGTGGTGAAAATAGCAGTGGGGAATAGAAGTCGTACGGTGAGATCTTCCGAGACCAATGAAAAGCCTACAAACAGGGGTGTCCCTCGAGAGGCTCGCCGCGCGGCGAAGGTAGACACGCAGAAGCGGCGAGGGAGGAGTAGCAGCGCGTGCTGCGCGAGGGCGGTGGTATGGTACACTCTATTTAATCTGACGCCTAACCGCCACAGTATGCGCTGCGACTCGTCCCTTGCGCATCTGCGTCTCTTCCTTCACCGGGCGGTGAGCCTCTTGGGAGACATCCCACAAAAGCCTCAACCGCGAGAACGGACGGTTGATTATGTCCCTACTGTCTCTACCCCCTATCTTAGTCTTCACCATCTAGCACAGTTTGAGGTCCTAATTCAGTTCAAACATCATTCGTATTCCTCTACAGTGTCCGTCGACTCTCCATGAATTGTTGATCCAGCGCTGTTCATTTATGTCCAAACTTCTGTTTAGGGAGAGAAATGGACTCCGCTTTCATGATCAACTTCGTTGTTAGCACTGCAATCATTGCGACTGATCTGTTAATTATATTCACTGCCATTAAATCAGGTGAAGTACGACGGCAACTCGTTTTGTACACGATTTTTCTCGCCATGGGCATGGACATCCTTGCACATTTGAATGACGTGATACATGATTTTCCAAGCTATATGTTGGATGAGGATATCTTCAAAAGTAAGTTGTGACTCTGCTTACCCTCCATTTCAGAAAACGAGAACAGCGTCGAGTGCAGACAACACAGCAAGTGAAGACAAGGCAAGAAAAAAGCCACGTTCTTCTCGGCTGTCGCCATTTGGTGTATGGTCTGCGCTCGACGCTCTTCTCGATTTCTCGAAATAGAGCATACTTGATCCACTTTACGTTGTCCTGAGGGGAAAAGAAACCAAGCTGTGGCCACATTGCTGTCATAAACGCTCTCATTAACACAGCTTTTCCACTGAAACTCGGCATCTGAATGCGATCGAAGCCTCCGGAAGCGAATCGCACCTAAAGGTATGGTTCCATACACCGTTGAGCCGCAAGTTGCGATTGTACCGTAGACGAAATTCTCTTCTTGAGCAAGGTAGCAGAGCTCTTTCATACAGTAGTAGTGGTACTGTCATGACTTGAAAGTGCGCAACAGGAAGGCTGAAGCCTTCTCTTGATGATTGCGATCGCTGCATTCTTATCGATAGCAGCGTTCGGGAAATTGGCGCCTTTTTAGGTAAAACGTTTTCTCACGCTCCTATTATCCCGTGCTCTCTTCCCCTCTATTCCTGCAGCCCTATGTCTCTGCGTTGTACAACGATCGACCTCACAAGTGAGATTTTTGTCTCTATGTTCGAAATAACACACCAGTTCGATCGAGACCATAGCATTCGAGAGCAGTGAATCCGGAACGGCTTTGATTGCGTCGTTGGACCTTATTGAGAGGTCACCCCAACTACATCATTTAGCGCGCTGATGAGTAGATCCGGAGAAATGTCCCTTTCAAGGTTGTCTGTAGTATGAAGGAGACACAGCGCTCCAATGAGAGGAAAAAGGTTAGATAGCACGTCAAACGTGAGAGGGCGCAAACGCCACGCGTGCCGCCATTGACAAGATCGGCAGAATTCAAGGCATCGCCCTTGTCGCGCACTTTCGAATCGCGGCTCGTAGCAACTCTTGGATTTGATGAACTTTCTTTCTCATTCTATGAAGAGCTTCCTCATGGAAACCCGTGGCTCAAAACTTATGTCTTTGGTCACATCAAAAAAGCGTATGCACATTTGCTCTGTTTTACTTTCGAGGAGCTAACGAATGGGCGCGAATAAATGAAGGGGATCTATACAATACTCTTTATGTACTGACTTCAGGTTAGTGTATGCGTTGAGGCATCACAAACAGTCATAAAAGAGCTGACACAATTTCAGATGCATTTACATTTTCAGCACCACAAGCAGCATACGTCTCAGTTCTCGTCCTATGCGGCCAATGGTTCGGCCAGCTATTCGTGCTGCTTGTGCTTTCGTTGATTCATTTTATTGCAATATTTTTTCCAACTTTATTTCGTGCTATCTCTTCGAGAAGTATTCATATAATCAACCTCGCAGTTATCGCTGTTAGTGTGATACTTACAAGTAGGTAGTTCAAAATGGTGAAAACCTGATCTGTAGAGGTTTGTGGTTGGAGCGCCAAATGCTCCATCTCGTAAAGGATGGAGCATTTGCACTAAACAATCCCTTCCCGGGGAGGGTTACGAACTCTGCTTCCATTCAGAACCGTTGTGCCATTTTGAATGTGACTAGGCCTACACATTGACGTGGTGAGGCCAGCCGGTTAAAAGCCAGTTTTTCTCCCGCTTGTTTGGTTTGGAATGAATAAGCTGATTCTAAATAGACGGAGGGAAGGCTTGACTGACTGGAGTACACCATGTAGATTTGATCCCTTACCGTGAGTGCCCAAAACTGTGTTACTTACCACGTCACCATTTCGCCCACATGGGCTCCATCACTTGCACCACCTGTACCACTTGTAATCCCGTTGATCGTCGATTTGTTCGAGCAGGCGCAGCATCGTCCCATCCGTGCCTGTCGCGTGCTAGAGTGGTTTAGTGGATTTTCCTTGCTCGAGACACAGGAAGTGTTTCATTTCTTCCGTCTAGATCATTGCTGAAGAAGTCTGGCCATCGGGCTGGCGATGGTCTATTTGTTCGTTTGAAGTGACCGCTCTGGTCCAGTGATCACCACAGAATCGCATGACGTGTCCGGCCCACCTTGTCATTGATTCTTCGCCCAAAACAACAGCGTCAGTGCTCTTCGTCTTTTTCAGCACTCCTTTAACCTTCTTGTGCGCTCCCCATGCCGCTCTTTTCCCCCTTCTCAGCTCTGAAGCCGAGTTGTTCATCATGTTGGTTTCCCGACCTGGGTGGATGAAGCTGGGGCATTCGGAGATGTTTGTCCCTTTGAGCGTGAATTGGGCACCAGGAACCAACACGGTTTTCATGAACATCGTCATCACTGAGTTCAGCTGTAGACCGACCTTACCACATGTGCAGTCAAAACCAGTCAGCCTTAGCTCTACTTACTTGACGTTGGTGTTATGAGAACGATATCGTCAGCATACCGAAGCTGGTGTAGTTGCCAGCAGTCGACGACCTTCACTCTCATACTTACCGATTTAGCGCACGACGTTTTCGAGAGCGGCACTGAAGTGTTTGGGCAAGAGGTGTCACCTTGCCAAACCCCTCTCTTCACGTCAAGGATGGCTTCCTCATAGAATGGCGAAATTTCGGCCGTGAAGTTGCTGTAGAGCTCACCAGAAACGCCTTGGTCTTCCAGGGCTTCAATGTGCTTCTGTATCTACGGAGTCGACAGCCTATTGAAGTCGATGAGAGTAAGAAGCAGCGGCATCTTGTGCTTTCGTGAAATTTCAGTGTCATGTAATTGTGTGGATATGGTCGATCATGCTAAGGTCTCTTCGAAACCCTGCCTCCCATGGTTGTGAGTGTTACAAGCAGATGGGGCGGCCAATGTTTCATGAATTTTGGATAACGCTTGATCACCGGAATCGCTTTCTCGATGTCGGGCGCTTATTCTACAGACCTTCGTTTTCATCCATACAAAGACAGGGGCTAGCTCGTTGCAGTTCTTTCCCCATGCAGCTTCCTTCGCAGAATCCCATGCCAGCCTAACGTCGCCCATTTGCATTGAAAGCTAGCGAGCGTTCTGTGTAGTGGCCTAAATATGACTAAGCAGGTGAAAGCACAATCACACCGATTTTAGTTCCTCTGTTAACTCCTTACTGCGGTTTCTCTTATTTCGCTAAAG
>KZ345533.1:105029-122760 GCA_002352805.1 Teladorsagia circumcincta
AGACAGACAGACAGACAGACAGACAGACAGACAGACAGACAGACAGACAGACAGACAGACAGACAGACAGACAGACAGACAGACAGACAGACAGACAGACAGACAGACAGACAGACAGACAGACAGACAGACAGACAGACAGACGGACAGACAGAGAGACAGACAGACAGACAGAAAGATAGACAGATGGACGAAGCGCTTTATAGTAAAAAGGATAGTAGGGATATTTCCACTCATTGTCTTCAGTATGAGGCGTTTGAGAGGGCAAGTCACATATGGCTTTTGACTTTTCCAGGCTCTAACGAAAGCGAAGAAGCCGAAACGTTGGCATAATAAAGTGTCACAATCTTGGAAGGCTCAAATCAAGCAATTATCTGAATCTAAGTATGCCAAGATTAATGGAAGGTCGGTCCTGGACGGTTATCCATGGAATTCATGGTTCATAGAGATCAGTTGATGGTGTCAGAAAAATTCCCAGCAGTCTGATTGTTCCAGAAATGCAAAATTTTGGGGTGACCTTATAATTATGAAACGCACTGTACGGCCATAGATTCAAAAAAATTTTGAGCTCGCTCTTGGATCCCTTATTATTTTCACTTTCTTCGTAGTCAATGTGGCTTCGATTCGAGCGGAAAATGTAGGGTGGTTAAGAGCATGATTCGATTAGAACGAATGATGCAGAAGATCCCCCATTTGGCGTTTTCTGTTCTTAATCAAGCAGGAGAATAGCTGCTGTCGGAACGCCAATTTTCGCCGTGTGAATTTTCCAAAGTAAGCTATATAACTGCCTACAGTTACAGTTTCGAAGAAGACGACAAGTACGGTTTTGTGGAGCAGGAAGAGTACCATCAAATGATATGACCGTTTTTTGGGTATTACTTGTTCTGATTGAATTTATATGCTTGAAAAAAAAACGCTACGATATTATGCTCCGACTCAATACTACGGCTTATGAATTCAGATAGTTTCTGCTGTAGTTATGGCATTAGTTGACTCTGTCATTATCTGGAAACTTTATCAGTTACGCAGAATCTCAAAAGCGTCACGTAAGAACGCTTTCACCTCAACGACTGTGTCGGTAAGTACATACTGTTTTTCTGTTCTTTGTTTTAAAGTCCTTAGTATAACAGTGTCGTCTCAAGGACACAATTAAAGAGGGAAAGAAGCAGCCGCAGCAAGTCTTGAGAGTACTGTTTGTTGAACTGTTTTGAGCACCCGTGAGTTGAATTAGTTTTACGCGTACTGATATAAAAATCCTAGTCTTTCTCTTGTGACCATATGGTAGAGTGGCTAAGCGCATAAAGTGAAAAGTAAAGGTTAAGTGCTCAAAAATGAAAACTAACGTGCTCTACAGTGCTGAAATGGTAAAACAATTATATTTCAGAAAAGTCGCAACGAAGGACGCATCAGCCGCGAAATGCATCTGGCTCTCAATTTTCTGCTTTTGAGTGGCTGCTTTCTGGCTCAGACAATAACATACAACCTTCCTCTGGAGTGAGTGCACTAAAATTCGTTTCGTCTAATTGGAAAGGGGAATACAGTAGGTGGAAAGCGATGCGAGAGCGGGTGGTGTTACAGTCGGACTGGGCCACAAAGTACGGTAACATGAACGTGCGCATATGATTTCCGGATTATACCAGCGAAGATGTCATTGTAGCCGTTCTGCCCTTGTTTCTATAAATTCAATGTTCAATATTGAATCTTAACATGTAGAATATATTAGCTTTGAATTGTTTTGCCTTCAGTTCTCCATGGAATAGTTTTTTTCGTCAGGAAGTCTTGATGTTGCAAATGACACAGGAGTTTCAGGAAGCTTGCACCAACAATCATTACAAGTTAGAATTAGGCTAATCGATCCTAGAATCTAATTTTGAATTAGGTTCTAGGATCGATTGGGACGTGAAGGAGAAGCTACTACTCATTTGAATCAATACTGAGGAAGTGTGTGCAAAGCTGTGTTGGACTCTGGCACATTCAGACCATAACTTGTCTCCTACGTTGGCACTCAGAAACACTTGTTCGGAGGTAATCACAACAAGACATCCCTCGACGAAGGTAGCAAAGCGAGGGATGGCTCAGCCTTGGATGATGTTTTTAATTTCAAAAAAGGCGGCGCTGGAAAGAAAAGAAATCTCTTTCTGTTCCCATCCATCTTTTTCATCGACGAGAAGGTATACGCACTGGAGTTAGTACTGAAAAAGTTTAGTTTCTAGCTAGCTAAAGTTTGTTTTTCAAATATCACAAAATCCGGAATCATGCAGGTTTCTGTTGCGATCAGAACTGAAAGCTTGATTCAGGGGAAGCCTCAGGAAAATTCACAGCAGCACCGAACATTTTCTGGAATATTGACATCGAAAGTTGCACCAAGTTCTTGCCAGCTGAGCTGCTAAGAGGACGTTGATTTCCCCACTTAAATGTACTAGATTACTATGATAAATACGATCACCTCCTTCTATCATTGAAATGGAAATGTCGATGGATTCAAGAAACTTCCTCAGAATATCTGAAACGCACTCAAGGCCCAGTATTGTGAAAAAGGAAAAAGCGCTTCTTTTAAGCGAAAATCCACTCAAACAAAATAGTAACGCGGTTTTCCATTTCATGACCTTCAGAAAATATATTTCTGTTCTCCACTTGTCCTTCCCTAGTAGTTCGATTTTACATGTTCACTTTATATTGTTGATTTTGGTCATGAGAAGGGGGGAATGAGAATATGAGCATTAGGCTGACGTGCAAGCAGGGCACTCACCCTTGGTTTGTTCACCTAGCTTCGGACAAGAAGTATCAATGAGAAATCGACAACGCATCCGATATGAACGGAGAAGTAAAAGCGTCTATAAACTACACGGTCTATCGTCTAAACCAATCTGTGTCTCGCTGTTGCGTAACTGCGTATGTTGATTTATAATATCTCAATCGTAGAGCTCGGGCCCTATGACAAATTTTACATTCGACCACTTTGATGCGATCATCTTGTTTCTACATATTATTTGCAGCGTCCACCTTTTCGATAAATTATAATTTGACTAAGTTCCCCCATTCAGAAAAGGACTTCTCAGAGACGTTATCACGAAGCCATTGTCAAAATTCAATCTCGCTAAATGGGCTATATATGCTTTTGGGAGTGCTTCGATACGAAATGGCTTGCTTCGCCTCTTCAAATGTCATCGAATTGATCCAGTGAAGACGACAACGATAATGACAAAAACGCTATGAATTTTGACTATAAGTTTTAATAAAGTTTACGCATTTAATTGTGATTAGAAGATATTTTTTATGTTTTGTGCCCGCGATTTCACTATTAGAAGAACTCCCTAGGCAAATGTTGTTTGATGCTGTTTGTCGATCTACAAGTATGAGCAAGGCTTTTTGTACACGCGCTTACATTTTCTTACCACAAACTGGATGTAAATAAAGGCATCCCAGAAAAATTTCCGCATTTATCGAATAACTTCTGGGTTTCAAATTGATCCAGTGAAGACGACAACGATAATGACAAAAACGCTATGAATTTTGATTATAAGTTTTAATAAAGTTTACGCATTTAATTGTGATTAGAAGATATTTTTTATGTTTTGTGCCCGCGATTCTGAGTTTTACTCTTAAGCTTGAACAGCAACTCCACTCCATTAAGGGACTTCAACATTTACATTTGAGTCCACATGGCGATGCTAAGTATAGCATCACTGAAGAGCACAATGGCCCATTTGTCAAACAAGGACCAGATTGTCGGATATTACTTATTCCCTGTTCCTACGAGCTACCCAGACAAACAAAGGAAGGGGAGTGTGCGTGCTTCAAAGTTACTGGCAAATCTGAAAGCCAATGCACCTAACACATCTCTATACACAGAACAATAAGCAGGCAGGGCTGAGCACACGCTACTTCACAGTTCAATTGCAGAATTATTGCATTTCGTTGGAAGTATTACTGGCTCTCGTTATTACTCAGAAAACATTCAATTGTATTGTGTATGCTAATTTGTTAGGCTCAACGATTTGCATAAGAAAGGCAAAAATTAGGATGGTTGGCATTAGCCAATCTACAGGTAAATAACGATTTTGACTTAGTTTGGTTGCCCTTCTTTCAACAATTAGATTTGACTTCAATTATTAGTTTTTCCCATGACATCCCGATTTCGATTCTCTCATTTCTTCAAATTTAACTTCTTCCCTTACGAACAATTGATCGAAAATATACAGTAGCGGTCAAAAGTTTGGAAACTTTTTTATTTTTGATCTAACGCGGCCAATAAACAACGCAATTCTATCAAATCAAGATAATTTGTACAAAATCTAGCGTAGAATATGCTTAGCTACATAGTTCCATACAATCGAAAATTGTAATCGAAAAATATGATTTTTTGTCAAAAGTTTGGAAACTTTCTGGGTTCTCCATGATTTTAATTTCCACTCTTCAATGTTCGCGTAATTTTGGTAATTTTGATTTAATTTCTGACTATTGTGTAAATTTAGAACGAATTCTTGCGAAAAAGAGACATTATTTCTATAGGAGTGGATTGTTTGACCTTACAGTCTGGAACACAAAAAGAAATCATTTCTAAATAGTTCGATTTCTGTTAAAGTGGTATCAACAGTTTCTAACATTATCCGAGTCAAGCGGGCATGACGAGATTAACACATCACAAAAGACGTCCTCACAAGGAAATTGGCAACTAATAAGGACTTCGAAGAGTGGTTGGCACGTCTCGTCCTTCCGACATCCCCAACGGAACGATTTTTTCGGTTTTCCTTCAACTAAAATTAAAGTTCAAGTGCAGCCTAACATTGGCCAAAAGCTGGCGAATATCAAGAAATATATCCCAACAAGAAGCTGTTGATGGGCTTGAAGAGCTTGATGGCCCAACTAGCTTGCACACATCAACGGCTAACCTGGACCGGGAGCGAAAGGTAAGAAAATTTCGTAGAGCAACGAGTCGGATTTCTGCCTTTATCATGAGGACGTATTGACTTTTGTGAAGTGTTCTGTCGAATTCCTATGCGGTACGCCGTCTAGACCCAGCCAAGCCCTCCTTCCTTCCGGGGTCGATTAGTAGTACCACGCATTAGAAGCGATAAAAACACTGAACCGTATACGGTTGGTCTTCGCAAACTGTTTCGTAAGCCAAGAATGTTGTATTTATCGCCAACACACTATTTCATGCCTAAAGTTGTTTGGTATTCAGTCGTATGTCCCTCTGCTTTTCAGATGCGCCTATCTGTTGGTCAATGAGCATAGAACGAGAGAGGGATCCATGGAGAAAACTAAACATTTTTAATACATTGACGACAATGCGAGTTTTGGTGTTTTTGGCCGTGTGGGACGACGGAATTCTGGGAGCCGCATTTGTCGCAGTATACATACATATCCCCGCACGGTCCGACAACGCCCGTTTCTGGGGAGTCGGAAAATAAACAACTTCAGAGAGCAGTTACTAAGTAGGTTAGCTCACATGATAAAAGTACAAACAAAGTTTCTCCACTAGTAAAAATTTTGATCGAGTGAATGCCTAATTAGGGGTACAAAATTGATTACATTGAAGGTGTTGTGGAAGGATGTTCGGATACGTTTCCCCACTATAGAAGCTGGAACTTCTTACAACTTGGCAAATTTGTCGTCCTTAAAGTTTAGGCCAATCATTTCAATGTCATTCACAGTTTTACTTTTCGTTTTAAGAAATATTGTGAGTTTGAGCTGAATTGAAAAAATCACGACTTTTGAAAAACCTTTGTTAAATTGAAGCATATTTGACTATTTCATGGACCACAACGTTTATAGTTATATCAATACCCGATCCATAAGATAGAAGCAAAAAACCTCAGAAGAAGTCGTGCATCTGCGAAAAGTAATGATGGAATGGGTGCGGGATACATATACCTCGCACGTTCCCACGTGGCCTGCAAAGCGCGGGATATATATCCCCGCGCTGTCGTCAATGTGTTAATACGTTAATATAAGGAAGTGACGGAGCTTCATTCCTGTGAGTAAAGCGGACATCATTCGTCAAAGCTGTTTTGAGCTTGCAATATCTAAAGTCGTTCGACTGTTATGAAAATATTATGCACAGTCTGGCTCATCTGTCACCTAGCTCACTGTATGTTCAGTCTACACTGTGCAACTTTGCTATATGTACGTGATTAATAGTAGATTACATTATGGCTTCTGTAGACATTTTCGCTACTCTTTGCCGCAGTTTCTTCCAATCAATTTAAGGAAGTAATCAACTCCACCACCAATAACGATCATGGTCAAGCAGGAGTCTCCGAAATATACTTTGGGACAAACTTTTCCCTTCTCCCCTCACCCCTCCCCCCTCCACCGCCCTGGACCCAAGGTCAGTACCGTCGACGCTCAGTTAGCCTTGTAGCGCGTCAAGAGAAATTGCCCTCGGAAATACTAGCATTCTTTATCAACCTGGGTATGCTGTTGCGATCGCTAGGAACATCGTGGCTCTTGCTAGAAGATTCTGTTTCCAAAGAGAAACAAACTTATGAAAACGACATTCTATAAACGGCAAGGGTAGGTCAAGAGGAGCCAAAGGGGTGCATGGGAAGAAGCGGGCCGGCGGCAAAGCGTTCGATGCGATAGAGGCAAAACGACAGACAAAAGAGGATGAAGAGAGGTGGAGAAAGAGATCTCATTGAAGGCACACCGAGAAACAAGTGGAATCGTTCATGTGGGCATTTGTCCTGCTTTCTTTTTTTAATTGAATCAAAGGTCTCAGACCGTGATTTGTGGAAAGTGCTACGTAGCACGAAGATCGCATCAACAGTTACCTCTGCACACTGGCGCCTCCGAAGTGCTGACGAAATGACGCCAACTGATGCCAGTCTCGCCAGTCTTTCAAGTCTCTCAGTTCTTCATCGTCGGTTCAGTGGACTCGCAGGGCGTAAGCCATTGGAACATTTCCTATTCGATTTCGCATCTGGTGCGAGTATTGTGGTCGAGCGGCGGGAAGAGGGAACCGATTGACCTGAATAAATTTTTTCGAGAGCTACTAAAATTTTAATGTATTAACAAGGCCCACGAAAAATGAGACATTTGAGTCATAAAACTTTTTAATATTTGTGTAGTGTTTCAAGCAGTGCAGCAGCAATAGCGGTAAACGCACGTCTCGTAATTATTGGTCAATTGTGCCACAGTTGATTCATACTTTACCCAAGAAGGCTTGCTAGTCCATAACTTAGCGATCGGCGTGGGGCCGCTAGGTTGGTGTTCGTAGTAGCATTACACATGAGCAACCTGTTTTCCCCTTTCGCACCTCGCAAGCCCTCCCCTGGGTACACCGATTTTCAACAGGTGAGATAGAAGCACGATTTTTCCTTGGATTTTTTACGCGAATTATCGAGCAATAGGTCACCCCACTGATCTCCTTCAAAGCTTTGTTGAGAATTTGTGAGTGTAGCCATTACTATATGGCAACAGTTCTAACCTCAGTACGACGGAGGCGCTCGTGAAGAAAAAATATCGATACCGCAGATTGACGTTTTGATGACCCCAATCAAAGGAAATGTTGTTCTCAGTGCAGATTTCGCCGTCGCACATAAATCTGATCTCACCATTTCTAGTGAGACAATGTGCACTAACTTGGTCCTCTACTTACTTGATTTCGTACTTACTACTGTGGTAACTGTCACAAACATGCTGGTCATCTTCTGTGCATTCAAAAGCGGAGAAGCTCAGCAAAATTTTATCTTACGAATTATATTCTTCGCTATGACGGTAGATACGGCTCAATATCTGGTTGTCGTAGTTCATGACTTACCGAGTTTTTTAATGGACGTCGATTTCCTTCCAGGTAAGTCACTGTGGTCATTTGCTCAATATGTGAAGCTACCAGCACCCGTGTCAACCCGTCTCACACTTGTCCATCTACTCACACAGAGTCAAAAACTCTGTTTGGCCTACATAGGATGTGTATCCAAATACGTGCCTCAAAACGCTGAGTTTAAATCGGCTTTATTCCGCGGAAAAACCTCAATCGAAGTTGTGCAGCAGAACAGCAAAACGGTAGTAACCCTGACTTACAGGTAAGAGGTCTCACTCCAATGTGATTCTGCACTTCTGTTCTTTTCAGCAACACACTGATTTCCGGTGAATAGGGGCGCGCCGATATCACGTAAAAGCACCACCGGTGGTGGAGTGTACCGTATATCTAAAAACTACCGTGATTTGGCCATAGAGGTAATTCGACACCACGATCCCGGAAACAAAATTCATTTTTTTGTGGTGGCGCCACTTTGTCGACCTTTCTTTTCACCATCGGATAAACTCATGTGTAGCGGCCATTTGATGCTCTCATTACGAATGCGACAACTGTTTTCCTTATTCAACGTATATTTCTCTGGTGGCGGGCGCAGACGAGCAAAAAATATGCACCAACTCCGCCAGCACCGATAATGACTGTCACACTCGTAACAGGACACCAATAACCCATGTACGGAAGGCTGCTCAAAATTTGGTGAAAACAAGCGTTATGACAAGGTGGCGGCAGTAGTCACTACCGCTGCACTTTCCTGCTTCATGGCTCTCTTCAGAACGTCGATCCGCGGACATTGAAAGCAGACTCAAGCTAGCGTGACGAAGCAAGTAAGGTCTATCTCATCTCAAACGACACTATCGGAAATGGCCACTGTGGCTAGTTGGGATAGGATTTATACATTTATACGCAAAAATGTGATGGGATACATACTTTCATACTCTTGTCGGCTCAATTTTTTTGAGAAGGCACCGGTCAGAATCACATCAATGGCGAAACCGATAGATGCGAACGACCCCATTTCTTAGGTTCTCAGCCATTCCTCACGCTCCTTCCAATATCCCTGATCACGTCCACCTGGATTCTGATAGCTGCTTTTTGAATATGAACTCCCCTTTAACGACTGTTGTTGCCAAACCATACAATAGGGGACCTTACAGACTCACCAGCAACTTATTTCTTTGTGCTGGCTTTGTCTGTGCAATGGTTTACTGAACTACTGGTGATGCTCGTTATCTCATTTATCCATCTTGCTGCCGTCTATCGCCCATTCCGATTCCGTACCATTTCTTCTGGAAATATGCAAGCCATAAATCTAATAATTTTGGCCACTAGCATCTCGCTGGCAGGTTGGTATACAATCCAAACTTTTCTCGCTATCAGCCTAGTCTCTTACATGTCAGTATGGATACTTGAAAGCGAAGCCTGCAGTGTATCTACCTCATACACCATACATACGTGAACAACTGCTGTATCCTTCCTTCGACTGCAAAATACTTTTTCCACAGCAGTAGAAGGGAGGTGCAAGGATTGCACAGTGGGGGTGTTGCAGAAGATATTGAAACTCAGCATTTTGAGCGTATGGTGTAAGGAAGCTAATGTCATGTTCCAAGATCGAGGGGGGAAAGGTAGGAAAATAATTTCTAACCAAGAAAATCAGAATGGTAGAAAAGGGAGTAAGTGGAACTGGTTGGAGCGAATTTCATCTTATTAGACATGGGTAATGCGAGTCCCAATGTGTCATACTTTATGAGAAATTTTCCTAAAAACTTTCTTTGAATGATGTATTATTGCACATCATTAACAAGCCCATTTTGTTCGCCATCTATACTGCTATTAAATTTTATTATGATTCGGGCTTATGGTTTTCTTGAAGTTCGTGTTAAAGACGTCAGAGCATAGTTCAACCATGCTTACTTGCTTGGGTCAAAACTCTAAGACGATACTATGCAGATAGATTTGAATAGTATTGTTGGGAACCTGAGAATGTCCAACAGAAACCACCGCATTGTATATTGGAAAGTCCTAAATGTATTAAACTCGAGCTCTAAATGAGGGCGGTTAGACACACCATTGTCCCGTTGACAACGACCGTCTGAGGACCTGGCAGATGAAGATTCTCAAATAAGTGTAGGCTAGCAGCGTAACGTGCTCCGCACGAACTTACTGAGCAGCAGCAAAATAGCCTTTCCGAAATCTTGTCGCAATTAGTTTTGCTTAAAAAATGACCAACTTTGAATTTATTCCCCAAAAGCGTAGCCTTTGCGACAAACGTATGCAATTTTCTCAACGTCCAGACAATCATTTACATCAAAAACTTTCTCAGAAAATCCACCAGATGAGCAACACACGATAATTTCACGATCATCTAGTGTAGTGATGCATCACAGTTTTACGAGACCAGGTTGGG
The DNA here is from genome assembly GCA_002352805.1 of Teladorsagia circumcincta. Classification (NCBI taxonomy): domain Eukaryota; kingdom Metazoa; phylum Nematoda; class Chromadorea; order Rhabditida; family Trichostrongylidae; genus Teladorsagia; species Teladorsagia circumcincta. The sequence goes on from KZ345533.1 coordinate 115,199, forward strand.
CAACATCAATGACTGAACATTGCACCGACGTGATGCACCGGGTACATCAAACTTTCAGGCAAAAAAGGAAAAGAGCATCCCCTATGCTGACGCTCGCCTATACGTCGCATAACGGTTCAGAAACGGACAAAAGGGCATAGCCGGCTTTGCTTTCCATACTGCCCTCACAGGATCTCGTTCTCTCCAACCTTCACTTGTTAAGCCAGCTCGACAGCTTTTTGAGCAGAAACGATTCTGAACTGAGGCAAGGTGGGATGGACTTCCGAAGATTGTTGCGCTTCCACGGAGTTGCTTCCGAGTTCGCATTTTATGTCAGCTGGCTTCGCTTCGAATAAGATGCTCAGTTCACAGACTTTTTCAATTGACTGAAAATTTTGACTTTGAGGTAAGATTACTGCTTCGAAGACGTAGGTCAGTAATCCGCATAAATTTCAAGACAACCTGATAGGTTTGTCTCGTTTCTCTACCAGCTCTACAGCGCGGGAGGGCACCATGAGCGACCATTTAGTTCTGCATTGGTTTTTGTACTACCGGGTGGGCGCTTAGTGTTTGACCTCCATTACTCTAACATTCACGGAAAACTGAGCGGATAAGCTTCGGTTTTGACAAAGTAGGCAAACGGTGCTTATATTATAGAAAGCATCAGACCAAGTCACCCTTAACAGTGTAGGGTGCTCAATGGAAAGGGTAATAAAAACCCAACAAAACCAGACGACACAAGATTGTGTTATGGCTGGTATTGGCACTACTTGGAAGCTCAGCGTGTCGCGTTGAGCTTTGGTGATCAAGAGTCACCAGGAGCCTAGGGATCGGATCGTCCTCACATGAGAAGCCAGTCCTGTTGACTATATTAACATTGTGGTTAAGATTGGAGGACGTGACCTGGTTTATCTGTCATGCAGCCGTTGGGCAGTCTAACATGATTTTACCGGTGCTCCTTAAGAGCGAAACTTTCGAAGCGTCTCAAATATTGAAGTATAGCCAGAGACAACAGCAAGCGAATGAAATGACTATATTTTCTATGCCGAAGTATGGTACCCCTTTGTTGAAAAAACTGCATGAGACGAGGATCCGCATCTGCTCGTTTTTGTTGGAACTTGATTACTTTCAATTTTCCTTGAGGGAATCCATAATATTAGACTCAGCTCTCTGATCTCTATAAGCTTGTCTTCGTATATTCCGGGAAAATTTAATTTTTCGGCCCTCATAGAGAAGTGGTTTTACTCAGCTAGGGTCGTAGTGCAGTCGCTTTTGGTTATCCTCCTCTTTGAAGAAGCACCTTTTTTTCCAAAAACAATTCAACGAAGTTGACCTAATTATGGAACAATAGGTACTAAATGATTGGCATTACCTGAAGGGCACATTGGTCTCAATTTCTCTATTTCAGATCAGAAAGAAGCAGACTTAGTAAATACTTTCGAAGAAAGATGTCCCCTCTGGCTATAATTATGGCGAGCAACGCGCAATTGAAAAATAAAATTTTCTGAATTTTGAAATTTGCGAGAGGCCTATAATACTCGAAGGGCTGATGGGGGTCTAATGTTAGTTTTCCGCGAGGAAAACTAAACAGTAATCAAGCTATTTGAAGATGGGAAAAAGATGGGGTCTGCATCTTCCATGGTTTTTTAAGCGAAGCTATGGAAAGGCTGCACAAGCTGTGCGAATTTATTTTCCACACTTGACATCTCCATGGGAAATTCGCAGTAATAAGTGTCAAGTGATTTGAGATTTTTCACAATCTTATTTTAGCTTTTGTAGCAGTACTCCTTTTAGTGCCGCTCTTCACTCCATTTTGCGGCTTTCACTACACTGTAAATGGCCACTATTGGTTCTACGATTCGGAAAAGCCATACACCTACATATATGCAAAATTCAACATAGGTTTGCAGGCAAGTCAAACATTTCTCTCCAACAATTCTAATAACTAAAAGTACAAAATTAACATTTGAACAGTACTAAGCAAACTCAGGATTAACGAACGTCGAGCTAATTTACTCGCCACCCGTGACTATATGCTTCTTTTTACATTTTGTTACCCCAAAAACTAGCACAAAGCGATTATACTACCCTTGGGAACGCATATTCTGCTTATAACACCGTTTTGACGATTGCACCTAAATAGTTTCTGTATCCCGGTCATGCTCTGAGAAGCGAACGCAACACACAACACTAGCAAGACCCATTTTTGAGTTCATGTAGCTTACGTGAGTTTAAATCAACACTCCAGAACATAACTGTAGGTCACAGCGTAAGACAATGCAGTTAGTCGCCATTAGATCTCTTGTGAAACCCTAGCGCCATTTACACTCAGTTTCGAGACGTCATAATGGCACATCTGTGATACTCGGAGGCTACGGTTCTATCCTAAGAGTAGATTCTCCGGTCCGACCTCTGCTGGGGTTGTTGCTTTAGTTGCCTCCTGTTGGGGTGAAGGGTAGTGGGCATTTTCGAAAAGACTTTAAGTGATTACGACTGCCAATATTCCGTTGAAATTAAGGCACTATGCGTCATCACTGTGGTATTAGCGGACATTTTTATTATACGTAAAATCCATGAGATTCGTATCGGGACAACCAAAGCGTCTACAACCTTGCCCGTATCTCAACCGGTGAGTGTGGTTTTTTGCCTGTTTGTTCGATTACGGTTGCTCAAATGCTCCCAATATCGCCACCTCGAACTAGTAATTGTTTATTTTTCAGAAGGTCCAGGAAGAAAAGCTCGACTTCGAAACTCAACTAGCGGTCAATTTTATTTTGATGGGAGCCTGTTTTTTAATAATGACAATCGTCTACAACGTACATTTGTAAGTGTAAAACTTTGCGGATACTATAGCTTCCTTAAGAGGCCAAACGCGAGGATACAAGTATTGAAACATAAGCAGGATTAGAGGCATTTAACATTTACTGAAATGAGGACACGTTAGAAAGGTCGAAATATGTAATGAAATACAACAGTCAGACGCACTCATTAATTAATGCGAAAGCATTGAATGATTCCAAAGCACTGCAGCCCTGAACGGCTCTTCCTGAAAAGTGCGCTAATATTCCCCTCTCGGGAGCGTAGAGGGTGTGTGGAAATCAAATGCCGCAGACCTATGAAAGCTTTCTGCAATATGGTGCTCACTCCTCCTCTGTCAGCCTGTTTCGGCGTCGAGAAATTGTGTTTGCCTGAAGGCTACCCTTTCGATTACGGTGCAAAGCGGCATGCAGGACTGAGACACGGCAGTTCTGAAACAATCCCTTTAAAAGGAACTACTCATCTTTTTTTTCGTGGAGGAGGCTCAAAGCTGAAAAATTTTGCCTTTTTCGATGTTATCCCTTTATTTATATAATATTGTATTGATAACTTTCTCTAGTCTTCATCCGATTTTTCTTTGAATGTCCGGCCGTCTCTGATCCGTCATGCGATCACAGTCTTGATGCCCTTGCAGCTCTTATTCTTCGCCACTATACCGCTTCTTATTTTCACATTTTTGGACTTAGGGCTACCAAGGGAACGATTAAGAAATTTTATGTGAGAACTTATTTCGAATCCAGAATTTTTCGCAGCCGGTACTGCCCACACTTTGCGTGCTCCGTTCATTATAAGCGAGACCCCGTCCAGCTCCGTACATACAGCAGAGGTGAAAAAATTGGAATTTTCGTTTTTTGACGTAACGCTGCCAAGAAAAAACGAAATTGTACCAAATTTGCATGGAAATACATAATCAAGTGCAGAACAGGATGCCCTGCAAAGCTGAAGGGTTTAGTTGGAAAATAGGTTCCTCTCCGAGAAACCGTGTGTCAAAAGTTTGAAACCCCACAACCTCGAAGCGTGTTTAGCGTAATAGCTTTGATATCCACATGAAAAAGTAGTAGCTTGATTAATAGGAGTATAAGATTGTAATGGCACCGTTCTTTATTAACTTGACTTGGTGAGAACACATTCTTGAGAACTTGTGTCGAAAGCTACCATTTGTGAATTAATTCAAATTGTTCCGTGGAATGATTCACAGGATTTTGGATTGCTCTACAACAAGCAAGCTCCTCCCGGAAATGCAAAACCAGCCAAAGTTTGGACCTTGACGCGGTCGCATGGGTCCTGTCAAAGGTTTAGGGAGGTGGGAGTGGATGCAGGCGTGCATTGGGTCATTGTCGTCCTAGAGAATCCGTACTATTCGGCTAGTACCTGACTATCACAGCGGAGCACTGTATTCTTGAGACTATCGTTTGTTCAGCCCAGCTCACATTTTGTTACAATGTGAAGTGAGAAATTACCGAATGAACTGGCACATCCAAAATAAACTAATAAAGTAAGTCAAATAAAAGCCCTCAGCCATGGAAGTAGTTGCACCCTTCCTGACTATTTGAATCTGAAGTCTAAATATGTTTTCACAAGACACATCACTGCAGGTTGTAACGCTCACTTCGGAGACAGATCAACATACCCCCCCCCCCGGCTTTGGTGCAGTCCGGACATCAAGGCATGGGAGGAGCAATTTGCGCGCTATCAAATTTTATTCTATTGGAAAGAAAACTCGAGAAGTTTTGAGGCTGCCTTGTAGTGAGGAGCTCTCATTGCTTGCTCAATTCCGATAATGCTAGAAATTTTTGATAGTAACGTTTTCGCAAAGATCCAACTACTAAGAAACCCTTTTGTGTTTCAGAGCGCAGGCATTAGACAAACCTCTCCTGCACAGGCAATATTTTTTTCTAGCGCATGCACTGAAAATCACGTAGTAGTGATAAATAAGCTAAAATTAACGAGAACATGCAAGCTTAGAAGTGTAAAACTTGCAACGATGAGAGAAACAAAGAGGTTCCCAACTTTTGACGACCATTTCCCCAAAAATCCTGTGTTTTTCAACTGCGCTTGTCGAATTGAAATTATTGTGCGAATCTTATTCACAGTGAATTTGAGACATTTTCGTATTTTGTTGACCTCGCTAGGTGAGAAATGAGAAATTTTCCAATTTCTTGACTGCTACTGTACATACGTACAATGCAGTGCCCCACCCACCCCAACTTGAACCGAACACCAGGTGGTCTTTCTGATATCCTCAAATTTCATATAAAGTTAGACTTAGCGTTTTGGAGGGGCGACTGCTAACTGGTTATCTTTATAGTAACATTTGGACGAACACAAGTATTATCAAAGTTGACCCTCGCGAAGGGGTACAATCAGGTAACCGATACTGGTATATACGGTTTTGAAACGATTTTGGTGAAAACTTAATACGTTTCCACCTACAACAGAACACAGTAAGACATCAACTTCTTGTTATAAGAAAGGTACTCCAGTGCATAGTAGACAATAACAATAAATGGTCTGTCATTGAGAGCTCAAAAGTTGATGAGCGTCTCCAAATACTTATAAAATGCGGCTCTTCTTAGTGGGCCTTCAGGAGCACGATTTCAGCAAATCATTCTCTATGTCCTATTTGGACTTCATTTTTTTCTGATTCAGAGAAGGACCTGTTTATTGCTTCATAACACAACTTACCTACAATCTGAATAATTGGAAATGGTCGATCTATACTCTCGGCAATGTTGTCATACGAGGAGAACTGTTTTCGTTATTCAGAATTCGTCAACAAAAAGTTTCAATTAGCATGTATTAGGTAACTGTCTGTTTGAACATGTACACATGACATCACTTCGTCATCGTTTGTGAATATGAAACAGCTGATCACATGTATGAAAAACATGCTTAACACGTTGGCGACAATGCGAGTTTTGGTGTTTTTGGACGTGTGGGACCGACGCGATTTTGCGGCTGCTTGTGTTGCGGTATACATATCCCCCGCAGGGTACGACAAGAAACGTTTTTGGGAAGTCGAACGAATAAACAACTTCAGAAAGCGGTACCAAGTAAGTTAGCTTACATAATAAAAGTACAAACAAAGTCGCTCCTCTACCGGAAGTGTCGACTAAATAAGCGCCTTTTTAGGGTTACAAAATGGATCGAATTGAAGACGTTGTTGGAGAGTGTTCGTATACGTTTTTCGCTATGAAAGCTGAAACTTCTCACAACTTTTCAAATTTCTCGTCCTCAGAGTTTAGGCCAAACATTTCAATACCATTCACAGTTTTACTTCCATCTCAAGAGTTATTACGAATTTGAGCTGAATTGAAAAGTTCACAGCTTCCGGAAAACCTTTGTTAAATTGAAGCATATTTGGCTAATCCATGGACCACAACGTTTATAGTTATATCAATATCCGATCCATAAGATAATTAAAAATCTTCTGAAGAAGTCGTGCATCTGCAAAAAATAATGATGGAATAGGTGCGGGATACATACCCCGCACGGTCCGTCGTGGCCTGAAAAGCGCGGGATATCTTTCCCCCGCGCTGTCGTCAACGTATTAATGTTGTGTCTCACTGGCGCCTTAGATATTCTCTTTGAGCGGGTGTCATTGTAGCTAACGCAGCATATGTTTTGAAAAATTTCCATTTACACTACATTTGCAGTTCTGAGGCGGCTATGAATTTGGTCCTGGTTCTTTTATCACATTCCTACTGTTTCGCCATTGCTGCTGGTACACGTTAAACATGGGAAAAGGCAAAGGACTAGGGTTAGTTCCTCCACCATAATCGCATTGATCAATTACACTAGCTTCTAACAAGCATTTCCTAAGTTAAGGCGAAAAATATCCTAGCATACTAATCAAAGTATGCGCCAGCAAAGCCAACTAATTTCAGAGTCGATTAGCTAGTACATGTATAAGGGTAGCTAATAAAAAAACGAAACGCTTTTCTCCACGTTCGAAACGACATTGACCACAGTTCCCTAAACTCAAACTGAGTGATCCCTATTGTGAATAGAGCACATTACAGTCTATGAAGAAACGTCAAATAAGCCTTCTCTTCCCACTTCTTAAGATGTTAACCTGCGCACGGTTCGACCTCGATGTGGTCCTCGACGGATCGTAGACCAAAAACGCGTTGTCCGAAATGACGGCCGGAAGGGTTTTTGCTCAGTCAGAGCTACTATCACTAGAAAGTTATCCATAGGGTAACTTATTGAAGAAATTGTGTCGCTGCTCAAGGAGGAAACAATTACGAAAGAGCTCTTGAGCTCGACTACAATCGCAAGTGACGTCATATTCTGTAGACGACGAGGGCAGCGATCTCAGTTTCGAATCTGCGTGTGGAGTTACATTTCGGGAATATTTTCTAAATAGACTTCCATTGACCACGGAACGTGTGCGAGTAGAAGCTTGCTGATATGCGTCAAGGGCATAGTGTCTCTTTTGGCCACACGTGATCTGAGGGGGCGATGAGAGAGGCATTATGGACCTTGTGTGAATCGCTCAATCATTTGTGTAGAGCAGCAAAACCTATGAAGGAAAGAAACAATGGTTCTGTGACCGACGCAGAGGCACTTGATATGATTGCGACATGCAAGAATGCTTATGGCTCGTTATGTTGTTATGTTAATCATGTTGCCATCAACAATCACGACAGCTTCTGTGTAGCAGATTGAAGAGAAGCTCATTTAACATTTATTTCGACAACGTTTCGGGTTTGTAAACACGAAACGAACAACCTAACACAACCTAACGAACACCTTAGGGCCCT
>KZ345534.1:6741-17865 GCA_002352805.1 Teladorsagia circumcincta
GAGCAATATGAAGACAAGATGACATTAATATTTTGCTCGAGGTGTTGACAGAATTCTTTTCGCCTAATGTCCTTCAGCAGCCACACTGGTGGCGAAGGCTCGAAGCAGCACGCGTGTCACACAGGCTGTCACAGCAGAACGAATCCGGATGAGTGTTGCACTTGCAAGTATTTCCTTTCTCCCAAATAACTTCGTTTGGTGAAAGTTTTCTGGAATGAGGAAGTTGAGTTGATTTTGACTACTTTCTACACTTTGACATAACAGCTTTAACAATTACGTTATGTAATTGGGGGAATGGTAAAAACTACCCCCCTATGGTCCGAGATTGTAGAGATCATCTGATAAGCGTGTATAGGAATGAGTGACGAATGTCGAAATTGGGTCTCATGATGGGAATCGTTTTGGCCTCTGATAATTAAAGGTTAATTGGCCGCACGGCTTTTCCACAAGGTTCACCTTTAGTTCAAACTTGCTTTCATTAGTTGAGGAACATTTCCTAAAAGTTATGAAGCAGGAAGGCGCTGCGGTAGTAACCCCAATTCCAAGGCAAGAGGTCGTTTGATGGTCTCCAGCGCGAGACCATGCTTTTGGTCATTACAGAAACAGCTTGAAAGTTCTTCTAGTTATAACTGTGAAAAAGACAACTTCGGGATGGATTATTCCACGACCTCTGTTCATTGACTTAGATTGACTAGCGCTGCGCTTTCCTGCTATGAACCTCTTTCATGGATGTTCCACAAATAACAAGAGCATCTCATCGCACTCATATAGATGTACATCTCATTTTGAATAGACAGATTAACAGTTTATCCTTCCCGTGTCAAAACTCGTTTCCACGCCATCAACAGAAGAGATATTGCTCGAGAGGTGATGAATGCGAATTTAGAGGCACTAATCGCGATCGAATGGACGTGTTATTTTGTTAAATAATTAGACAGCTATAACAGACGAAGAGGAATGTTGCTGGGAAAAGCGAAGTGTACCAAAGAAAAACCATACAAATTTTCTTGTGAGGTCGTCCGTGATACGACGAACAGGCACGAAGAGGGAAAGCGCGAGAGAACACGTCGTACGCGGGAAGACGGTTACCCTACCAGGCTAAGATTGATAAGCTTGCTGGCGTCGCAGCGGTGAAGCGAGGGCATCAGCTCAGCGGCTCGTGCCTCTAAAGCAACAACCACAGCAGAAGCAGATCAAAAGAAGTCGTGTCGAAGAATCTATTCTGCGGGTTGGATAGCGAACTCCGCGAGTATCAGTGAGGTGTGGCATCTCGAAAGCGCACGATAGTGGCGGCTGGTGCTTTATAAAGTGAACTAATGGCGACTTATGTTATCTTATAGAAGAGATGCCCATTATACGCAATGTGGATTAGGGCCTAGCAGCTATTTCAAATACACGTGTGTTAGTGAAGCCGTGGGAGCCGTGAAGCAGCAAATCTGTACAACTTGTCCAGCCCGTTTGTCATCGCACATTCCCTAAGCACTCACAGATGCAACATATCTCTAATTTGGGAAGCATGGGATTTGTTCAAGAAGATGGAAATTATTTAGCAAGGTGCAAGCTCGCCTTACTGCAACATTTGCTTTAAATCAGAAATTTATGCTTCAAACTTGCTTGAACTGATAGAATTGCAAATTTTCTCTTCGTCACGAACAGCTAGCAAGGCCAAAGCAGCATTCACGGTCGCCTTTTCTGTAGACAATCACAGAAAAAAACATACCGACTAAACACAAAAATGAAAGAAAACCTGTCAAAGGCAGCATACACTTTGTAAGCAGCAGTTGGTATGCGCCTAACAGCGCAGTTTCTACAAATTGAGAAGTGGCATTTTCCTATCAAAAAAATTATTAGCTTACTGGCTTCCATACACACAGGATACAACCATGTTGTGCAGGGCAGGGCACATCTTGTAAGCACATCCAACCTTTTGATTTTTCCAATTAGCAATCTTGAAGTAGCTGAAGTTGTTCTATATTCGCGATTTTGGAAATGATTAGAGCACTTACGTTGGCTAGCGGTTCAGCCCACTGGACAGCAAAACGATCAAGTGCTGTGCCATTCATGAAACGCAGCGAAGGGGTTACCCAAGACCACTGTACTTGTCTCAGAACATCTTCTTCCGCACTGATGGCGTCATACCTGAACAATTTCTTTTTTCTTAGTTTATGAATAACAAACTTGAATTAAAACTTGAGAACCATCTAGCGATATTTTGAGCCAGGCTGGGATCTATTGGTAGAGGAACCGTGCATGGCGCAATCTGCTGGGCTGCTTTTTGTTCCAGCTCACAGTCCCAGTCCTAAAAATTTCTATTTCCTTTACTGATGAGCCGAGAATCAATTCATAAACGCATAGTGAAAAATGGGCTCAACTACCGCCATCGTTACTGCTTGGACGTACTTATCCGGGTTTTGCTTTGTGTTGCTAGGGTAATTGTCTAATCATCTGAGAGACTGAGGAAAATCAAAGGGACTGTGAGATTCTACGAAAGACAGAGGCTAAGACAAAATTCGAAAAAGTACGGCTTTTAGTTGATTTAGGGTTGCGAAGAGGTAGCCAATGGAGCGCATTACTCTTCTTTATAGCCACACAAAACTGAGCAATGGCCGGGTCTTTCTGAGAGTTGAGATAACGGCTGCAAAAGCCTTTACTAGCAAGGTCCGGTAGAAACTGTGGTAGTGTGGACCATTTCCGTAGATTCAACCTGTGAAAGTGGGGGTCATATCTGTGTATTTACAAACGCTTTGACCACACCCGCATGAGTTTATCGTTTAGGTTTTTATTGCGTAAAAACACTCAATCGAAGAATAGCATACTACTCCCGGATTACTATGACCAAGCGCATGAACATTATTATACACTATATATGCCAGTTGGATACCGCATCTGTAGCGAATTCCCCGAACTATCAGGAATTGGCAAAACCAAACTATTTGCAGTGGAGGCGCAAAAGCTCGTGGGATGCGTGACATTTCGAACAACATCAATCATTGTTGATCAGGTGCAAAATATGGACGCACTTGCTCTTCTCCCGCGCCGTTGCCATGCTGAGCGACTTGACCTATTCTGGTATTGACTCAGGGAAGAGGTTACGATAGATTAAATATGGTGCAAGAAGAGGTATACTCACCACGAAAGGAGAACGGCTCCAAAGAGAACGAGTAGTGGCATTTGCGGTGGTTCGGACTATGGTTGGTTGGATGCTGTTACCGCCGTACTTTTTTCTTCATTTTGAAAGGACACCTCATGTTGAGTGATCGTATTCTTGTGTTTTTCCAAGTAATGCGACACCAACGAAGGAATGGTGTTCATTGACATGATAACGGCTTTGGGGATTATCACGCAGTAACCAGCTCCTCTCCGTCGCGCCTCGTGCGAAGCGGAAATCGAGAAGGGTTCAAAGGGTTCCATCCCGCAACCTTTGAGTCAATTTTCTCTGATATTCCCTGACCACAGCGCCTCCACACCTTGTACCACCCCTATTGTCAGTTCCAAAGTGCAATAACATTTCGCAACATACGCCCCTCAATGGCTGATATGGGGTGCACATATATGTTCTTTTTTTGTTGTTCAATATTTATCTGAACTGTTTCGGTTTTATGTACTATTTTCCGAGTAAGTAAGTCCCATTGAGAAAATTTGATTTGAAGGTAGCTCTTCCTTTGAAAAGATGGTAAATGATGACGTACCAGCTTGTACATGTTCTGAGCAGGACCAAGAACAATCTGACCCGTCCTGAAGTTCACCAAGCTCTTTCCAAGGGCTATGTTCCGACGAATATCATTATGAAAATCGAGGAAAATCTGCCTCGCGTTGTCACTTTGACCTAGAGTTTTTGGGCAGCAAAAGCCTAAAACATATTGTGAGTTTTGCCAGGAGCTAATTAAGCTGCATATAAGACTGCTCATCGCAATCATCGGGATCGCGAATTGCTGAGATGTTAAACGATATGCAGCCGCCTTCTGCAGGAGCACTTCGAAGATTTCTCTGATCTCTTACTCACGTACCTGCTTCGGCATGGGAGGATAGAGCCTAAAGACGAAGCGTTCAGCTAATGAATCGCTTACTGCGAAGGCAGCGGACACGATGGCTTGGAGACGAAGCGGTTTTCCAGAGTAAGCGAGCATTTTTGATGGAAGAGGGTAGAGAGGTGGTCCCAATATCAGCACACCGAAGCGCCCGATCATCCAATGACCTCCAACGGCGTCACCAAAACCGCTCCGCCCTCCAGCCATCGTGTTCACTGCCTTTACTGTTATCATCTTGGTAGTTCTGGAAGATGCTTTGAAGACATTCACCTCTGTCCAATTTTAACTCACCAGGAGAACAGCAGCTGTGACAGCCAACATAGCACTTCTTGACTTTGGATAGATATCGAAATCCGCTCATTCTTTTATACTGTAGCTGTAGCACTTTTTTGAATGCTCGGCCCATCCGATTAGTTTCATATAGCGTTCACAAAATTTAGCTGATCACTAAACTCACCTCTCGAAGTCCTCCAACAAACTTTATTTTCGCCTCTAAAATTAAAGTACCTTCGGAATAGTAGAGGGCTCGTTTCTTATGTGGGAAGCTCTTCGTGGTTGAAGGATGTAGAGGGGTTGATGTAGTTAATGTAGTTGCTTCAGGAACCGATGGCAATACAAATCGCACACAATGATTTCGCAAGAGGATTGATTTGTTCATTTTCTGTATGTTTTGAAGGCACGGGTCGCAATCAAATCCTCAGAGGAATCTCCTTTGGACGAGGTATAAGGAACCCTTATCGCAGCTGTGGAGGTGCTGCAGCGACCTGAAAGAGAACTAGTGCCTTCGCTTAACGGCTGCGACCGTTGCATTCTTGTACAGCGCAGCATACGCTTCGTCTGCGCTCTCTCACATACGACGTGCTCTCTCTCTCATTTTCTCCCTCATTACAACGCTGTGTTTCTCTCGGTCGTATCACTGTTGATCTCACGAAAAATTTCAATACTTCTGCGGTGCTTCTTGCGTTTTTTCCCACTAACGTTCCTCTACACACCCCTCTTTCGAGTTTTGAATGAAATTACAGCCAGTTTCGTTAGTGACCCGTGCTTTGAGGTAATTTGTCCACCTTTCCTATTTTCTACACGTGAACTCGGTGATTTATTTATTTTTTTATTTATTTTTTATACACTCAACTGAGTGCGCCAATAAAGGGAGCTAGAGACAGGTATAGAAGTACAGAAGAACTCAAACAAGGTCAAGAAGAAATTCGAGCCGAGCCAGCTCCGCTGAATTTTCAGTCATACATGTACGTGGGTAAAAAAGGAATAGCCCCCATCCGCAAGAAGTGGGCCACGCATGCGCATGGTTATTGAATCATTCTGCACTTATTCTTCATTCTGATCCTGATTATTCAGTGGAAATAGTCTCATTCAACCAATTGCATAACACTTCATTTTCTTGCATTAGTTTTCGGTAGTATGCCGTGACTCCCTTACTACTGCTCCATATCAATGTCATGACGAGTACAGTAAAAAAGTGGTTATTGAAGTGGTTCGATTGCTCCTACATGATCACACGAATTGATTTCAACGTGATTAACTGTAAAAGGCAACATGGAGACCGAATAGTTCAGAATATAACAATCACTATGTAATATGAAATTGTAATAATAATGGGTCCATAATAACTCCACTATTCGGCAAAAATTGGTTTTTTGTGCCAGGCAAAACGCTGATGACAATGGGCGCGTGTTCGTATTGTTCGATTGGCACGTTTGTCGAGGGTTTTCATTTCACATGTTGAAAAAAATTAGGTGTTGCGCAGAGTAACTAGCGCATTCACCAAGGTGAACTGCTCGAGCAATAATATTCTTCACCTTCCCAGGCTTATGCGAAGGTTAAGCGCAATTCGAGACGGGCGGGCGTTGCTGCCGTTACGGTGAACTAACTCCACCGACTATGCAGCGCTAACGAAGAAAAGACGTACATCAAACCTCCAAAAACGGAACACAGTACAAAATTGATTCTTATAAAAGAGAAAGGAGCAAAGTGGAGAGGGTGCTGGAGATTCATGTAGACGGGATTTTTTTCAGCGAAGTTATAAGATGCGAAAAGTTAACCAGACATACCGTATCTCGGGCTCATTGAATGGTTTTCCCCTCAGGAATGCCTTTTGCATGAAGCCGCCTCACCTTGAAATCCTTCTCACGCGGCTACCACGTGTGGATTATATGGATTGTACTTCCTCGCAGTACGAGGACATAATGAGAACATATGAAATAGTGGTTCTCATCCAGGAAGAGATGGGGCATTTCGGTGCACAGTCTGCTCTAACGCCATATTGACTTGAAGAGGTACCAACGGTAAGTCATTTCGTCAGGTTTTGATTTGTTTTTGAATGTTAACTGCTACTTTGACCTGTGAAGGATTTGGTACGCTTCAATCAACATAATGCTTTCGAGGGTGGACGGATCCAGTTGCAGAACGGAGATCTCGATGCGATCGGAGGAAAGGACTTCAGTCAAGCAAGCAGTCGAAATAGCCGTAAGAAGCCGCGAGGTCGTTTATCCGTCCGGACAGTGCCGCCAGTAGCGTCGCCCATGCCTATTCTGCCCTTGATAGCCACTCACCGCTTTCTTACCTCGAGTGTGGTCTTCATATGCTTTCTACACGCTCAGTGAGCGATTACTTCGCTGGATGCATTCAGTGTTAGATTCTCCATTCTGTTCTTTTGTTCATCTTACTAGTTGTCTAATAAATCTATTAACTCATGTCTTGAATACGGGCCAGCAATTACTGGCCGCATGTTCGCCTTGCGATTGATTAAAAAGAATGCTGAGTTGTGGACAAAACTTTCGTCCCAGACTCGAACCCTTACCTGTTGCTTACCGGGCAAGTGCGCTACAATATATACATATTTCCGGAGCACCATTTCCTTCCAACTCAGCTTTTCACAGCATACTACTCATCGCTTCTCAGCACTCACACGTATAACTAATTGAGCCAAAAGCTATTTCGTCAGGTTTCCCTGCTATACATGATTCGCTAAGTATGTCTGTGTGTTGTTTGACACGAAATTCATAGCGTGTAGACCAGCAGTCATCAAGAGTTGATTCCAAGATATAATATGGGGGTTGGGACGAGAACATGTTAGTTGGAAGACGGAAAGCGATAATTACTGATAAGATCTGATAAAGAGCGTCAGTACTCAGGTGAGGGAAACTCATAGCTCTCGGACCAGGGATTTCCCGAATATTTCGTCTTGAGGTCCTGTTGTCTTCCTATGCGAAGCAGGTACGAAGTTTCAAGAGCAGCCAACAATCATTTCCTTGCAGATTGCCTTAGATGTTTCAGGCTTTTGTTGCTCAAAAGACCCTAAGTTGAACTGGCGACGCAAGGCTGATCAACCTTCATATAACTCGTTGATTTATACAGCAATAGCGAGCCAGGTTGTTCTTGATTTAGCTCAGAGCATGTATAAACGAGCACGTCATTATTTACTCTTTTTTTCGAATGAGCGGTTACACTGAAACACGTTTGTACGTCAAGAGTTAGGCAGAACGCAAACTGCAATACGAAGTTTAAATACAAGGGTGCAAAAAAAGGCACTCCACTTCATACTCAAAACGTAACCCCACTACAGGGTGCCACGAAATAGTGGGCACTGAAATTCATAGTACTCGACTGTGCTCAATTCAATTGCCAATGATTAGCTCTTTAGAGAGTCTTCCTGTTTGACTGGGGGAGTGAATCCCTACTTTCTTAAGGAGGGCAGTAGGTTTTTCACTGCGACCTGCGGTCATGCATTCACAAGGCAGGTCCCCCCCCCATGAGAGACAACGATAAATATTTTATATTTCCCACAAGGGGTATACGGAAGATTATCATACGATACTAGGAAACAGTATCCGCCATGCATAGGCGTGAGAGAGAAGGCTAGCCGTTCTGCTGGAAGGGTGACAGAATGTTCCGTTCTCGAGTTGACCGCGACGACGCCCCTTCAAAAGAATGGCAAAGGAGCTGCATAATCGAAGTCAATGAGGCAGATGGTCGCCGAAGAACTATACAGGGGTGGCCAAAAAAAAGAGACACTCCACCTCTCGCTCGGAGCGGCACTAATGACACGTTACTGAATTCGAACCGAATGCTCCCAATTGAAGATTGAAGAGCACATCTCAAACTATCACCAGACTTCGTGACAGCCTTCTACACCGACGACATCAGAAGAATTTACCACGGAAACCTTGTGCACGGTTCGAGCTCAACGTGGTTCTCCACGGATCGTGGACAGTTATGAGGTTTTTGAAAGCGCTACCCGGAAGGGGTCTTGCATATCAGAGTGTACAGCTCATGGGAAGACATCCATCAGCTAATCGATTGAATTAATTTTGCCGCTGCTTGAGGATAGAGCGATTACTGAAGACATCCTTGTGGTCGACGGCGACGTCAGTGACGTCATACTCCGAAGACGGTGAGTACAGTGAAGGAGGACCTCCTTCAGCTTATGGTGGGGGAACTGAATAATATTATGCCGTAAAACTTCCATCAACAGCGGCACTCTAGGACAAGAAAAGTTTGGTGAAGTCTGCCATGAGCAAAGGGTCTCTTTTTTTGGCCACCCCAGTATAGCCGCTCCTATCATACGCAGGAGTGCCGACTCATTTCCGATACCAACAAGCAGCAGTGTCAAATAGCAGAAGGTTGCTTGCCCGCCTCAGCGAAAACACCCACAAGTTATTAGGCCAACGTTTCGGCCTTGCTGTGTACAACAGAGCCTGGAAAGTCAAAGGAAATTGCGATTTGCACCACATCCCAACCTCAAATCCATTCATTATATATTGGATATATTGAAAGTTCGTCAGAAACCACAAACTTAGTGCCACCACTCTTGGCTTTCTTCTCAGTTCTCATTAGTCCAATTATCTTAGTTCTCAGACTTTGTGTGTACACTGTAATGGGGGTGATGTACGTTGTTTTCGTATTTCAGCTCATTATTCTATTCTTTTGAAGTTGTTATGTCCCCTTATGACCGACCAACACAGGGTTCACTTATTTGGTAAATGATTGAAATTACAATATGATCTTTCACCACGATTTTTTTGTTCGCTTTCTAATACAGAACTCCTCTTTAGAAGTGGTTATTAGTGCAATCTACTCCTTTGAGAACAAGATTTTACTCATTACCGGTGTATTCTGGACAACACCTCAGTGGATCATAGTTTTTGGATGCTTCAAAAACCATGCAAGGCAATCGCAAAAGCGAGTGTGAGAAGATTTCTAGATAATACAGGAGTTTGCAGAATACAGAGAGCAATATGAAGACAAGATGACATTAATATTTTGCTCGAGGTGTTAACAGAATTCTTTTCGCATCATGTCCTTCAGCAGCCACACTGGTGGCGAAGGCTCGAAGCAGCACGCGTGTCACACAGGCTGTCACAGCAAAAAGAATCCGGATAAGAGTTGCACTCGCAAGTATTTCCTTTCTCCCAAATAACTTCGTTTGATGAAAGTTTCCTGGAATGATGAATACGAGTTGATTATACTACTTTCTACACTTTGAAATAACAGCTCTAACAATTACATTATATTATCTGGGAAATGATAAGAACTACCCCTTATGGCCCGATATTGTAGAGACCAAATGATAAACTTGTATAGGGATGAGTGGCGATGCCGCAATCGGGTCTGACGATGTGAGTCGTTTTGGCCTCTGATAATTAAATGTCAATTGGCCGCCCGGCTATTCCACACGATCTTTACCCTTAGTTCAAATTTGCTTTCATTAGTTGAGGAACATTTTCTAAAAGTTATGAAGCAGGAAGGCGCTGCGGTAGTGACCCCGATTCCAAGGCAAGAGGTCGTTTGATGGTATCCAGTGCGAGACCATGCCTTTGGTCATTACAGAAACAACTTGAAAGTTCTTTTAATTATATTTGTGGAAAAGGTAACTTCGGAATGAATTATCCCACGACCTCTGTTCATTGACCTAGGTTGACTAGCGCTGCGCTTCCCTGCTATAAACCTTTTTCATGGATGTTCCACGAATAACAAGAGCATCTCATGGCACTCATATAGGTGTACATCTCATTATAAATAGCCAGATTGACAGTTTATCTTTCTCGTGCGGAAGCTACTCTGGACGCCACCAGCAATCAGAAGAAACCGGTGAGATGATGAAGGCGAATTTGAAGGCACGGGTCGCGATCGAATGGACGTGTTATTTTGGTAAATAATTAGCCAGTTATAAGAGAAGAAGAGGAATGTTGCTGGGGGAAGAGCGAAGAGTACCAAAGAAAAACCATACAAATTTTCTTGTGGGGTCGTCCGTGATACGACGAACAGGCACAAAGAGGGAAAGCGCGAGAGAACACGTCGTACGCGTGAAGACGGTTACCCTGCCAAGGCTAAGATTGATAAGCTTGCTGGCGTCGCAGCGGTAAAGCGAAGGCATTAGCTCAGCGGCTCGTGCCACTAAAGCAACAACCACAGCGAAAGTCGTGTCAAAGAATCTATTCTGTGGGTTGGATAGCGAACTCTGCGAGTATCACAGAGGTGTGGCATCTCGAAAACGCACGATAGTGGCGGCTGGTGCTCTATAAAGTGAACTAATGGCGACTTATGTTATGTTATAGAAGAGATGCCCATTATACGCAATGTGGATTAGGGCCTAGCAGCTAATTCAAATACACGTGTGTTAGTGGAGCCGTGGAGCAGCAAATCTGTACAACTTGTCCGTCCCTTTTGTCATCGCACGTTCTTTGAGCTTTCAGGGATGCTGCATATCCCTAACTTGGGAAGCATGAAATTTGTTCAAGAAGATGAAAATTATTTAGCAAGGTGCGCTCGCCTTACTGCAACATTTGCTTTTAATCAGAATTTTATGCTCCAAACTTGCTTGAACTGATAGAATTTTGAGCGCATTTTCTTTACGAATAGCTAGCAAGGTGAAGCAGCATTTGCCTGGTCGCCTGGTCTGTAGACACTTACAGAAAAGAACACCGTTTGAACACAAAAATGAAAGAAAGCTTGTCACAAGCAGCATACACTGTGTAAGCTGCAGTTGGTGTGCGCAGAACAGTGCAGTTTCCACAAATTTAACAGCGGTATCTTTCTATCAGGAAATTATTAGCTTACTTGCTTCCATACACACAGGATA
>KZ345534.1:18285-29599 GCA_002352805.1 Teladorsagia circumcincta
CACCCCTACTGTCTGTTCCAAAGTGCAGTAACATTTTGCAACATACGCCCCTCAATGGCCGATATGGGATGCGCAATTATGTTTTGTTTTTGTTGTTTGATATATATTCGAACTTTGTTTCGGGTTTTTGCATTTTCCGGCTAAGTATATCTCATGGAGAAATTCGATTCCAAGGTAGCTCTCCCTATAGAAAGGAGAATAACGACGATGACGTACCAGCTTGTACATGTTCTTAGCTGGACCAAGAATAATCTGACCCGTCCTGAAGTTCACCAAGCTTTTTCCAAGTGCTATGTTCCGACGAACATCATTGTGAAAATCGAGGAAAATCTGCCTTGCGTTGTCAGTTTGGCCTGGAGTTTTTGAGCAACAAAAGCCTGAAATATATAGTGGGTTTTGTCAGGAGATGACCAAGCTGCATATAATACTGCTCATTGCAACTATCAGGATGGCGGTTTGCTTAGATGAGATGTTTATCGATATGCAATCGCCTTCTGCAGGAGCTCTTCAAGGAGTGCTGTGTTCCTTTAGTCACGTACCTGCTTCGGCAATGGAGGACAGAGCCTAAAGACAGAGCGTTCAGCTGATGAACCTCTTGCTACACAGGCTGCGGACACGATGTCTTGAAGGCGAAGCGGTCTTGTAAGAATCAGCGAGCATCGTTGATGGAAGAGGGTAGAGAGATAGTCCCAATCACCCTCAACACGCCTAAGCCAATGACTTCCAACGACGTTACCAAAACCACTCCGCCCTCCAGCCGTTGTGTTCAGTGCCTTTACTGTTACCTTCTCGGTAGTTCTGAAAGATGCTCTAAAATAATTCACCTCTAACTAAATTCAACTCACCAGGAGAACAGCAATTGTGATTGCCAACATAGCACTTCTTGACTTTGGATGGCTATCGAAATCCGCTCATGCTTTTATACTGTAGCTGTAGCACTTTTTTGGATGCTCGACCAATCCGATTGGTTTCATGTAGTGTTCACAAAATTTAGCTGATCACTAAACTTACCTTTCGTGATCCTCCAGAAAACTTTATTTTCATCTCCAATATTAGAGTGCTTTTGGAATAGCAGAGGACTCGATTCTCATGTGGAAGACTCATCGCGTTGAAGGAAGTAGAGGGTTCAAGGACTTGATAGATTTTTATACACTGGAATGTTTTACTTCAGTTGCTTCATGAACTAATCACACAACAATACATTAAATGATCTTGGACGAGGATTGAATATTTGCTCATTTTCTGTATGATTCAAAGGCAACTATCGTGGTTGAGTCCTCACAGGAAATTCCCTTCGGACCAGGTTCAAGAAGCCCTGATAGCAGCTGTGGACGTACTGCCGTGACTAGAAAGTGTGCAACAAGAGAACGCTGCGACCGTTGCCATTCTCATCCTGCGCTCTCTCACGTACGACATTCTCTCTCATTCCCATCCTCGTAGCGCTGCGTTTCTCTGTCGTACCACTTTTTATTTCACGAAGAATTTCAGTAATTCTATTGTGCTTTTGCTTTTTCCCCACTAACGTTCCTATCGCACCCTTATCTATGTTCCAGACAAAACGACAACCAGAATCGATCGCGACCAGTGCCTTTAAGTAATTTTCCCTGCTATTCTATCGAGTACACTAGAAGACGGCTATCAAATCATTCTGCACTTCTTTATTCTAATAATGAATATTTAGTAGAAACAGAGCCCCATTTACCCAATTGCATAACAATTCATTTTCTTGAATAATCTTCTGAAAAAGAACCCGAATGACTCTCATACTAGTGCTCCAAATTACTGTCACAACGAGTAAAGTGATAAGCTGGTTCCCGAAGCGGTCGGTTGCTTCATCACTTTGATCGCACTGATTGATTTCAACGTGACTAAGTGTAAAATCCATAGAGACCAGATAGTTCATAATATAACAATCACCATGTATTATAATATGAAAGTGTGATAATAATGGATATATAATAACTCCAGTGAAAAACTGTTCGGACAAAATTGGATTTCTTGTGGTGAAAGTGTAACAAAATACTGATGACGATGGGCGCATGTTGGTGCTGTTCAATTGGCACGTTTGTCGAAGCCAATGTTCTTCTTGAAATTACATAATGAAATACTGTAGTTGCTTGACAGAGTAATCAGCGCTTTCATCAAGGTGAACCCCTTGAGTGGTATTGTACTTGGGAAACTTCCCTTTCTAAGGGTCATATCATGGGCAAGGCAACTCGAGACGGTATTCTAGGCGGTGCTGCCATTACGGTACACCGACTTCGTGGAAAGCTTCTTCAAAACGGTTTCTCGTATGCTATAGGGGTCTCATATAGGCTATAAAATGGGGTTCATTTTCGCTGAGCAGCCTCTTGAAGGCTCGAAACGATCAAAAAGCTTGCCTGGAGTAATCGATTTTGCACTGTTCGAGTGATGTATGGAACTTCTAGGGAGGAGTACCCTTTCCTAGTGATGAATACCTTCTATTGATACTGGCGCTATTTCGAAGAGATTTGAAAGCTCCAGCATAAACGCAAAATTTTCGCCGCCAAGGGTATCTTGGACCATCTCTTTCGCACTTTTTGATCTTCACAGGGCCCCCTCTGCGAAAGCGGACCTCGGTTTTGTAGTTCACGCATGAGTTTCTATATGATACTGAAAACCGTTTTGAAAAATCGCTCTGTGCCCTGAAAGACCTCCCTTATAAGAGAGATCTTTGCCACTAACCATGAGTGGTAACTGACACCTGAATAACTTCCTACATATTCACAGTATCATCATTC
Source organism: Teladorsagia circumcincta (assembly GCA_002352805.1). Lineage (NCBI taxonomy): Eukaryota > Metazoa > Nematoda > Chromadorea > Rhabditida > Trichostrongylidae > Teladorsagia > Teladorsagia circumcincta. Next base: position 21,048 of record KZ345534.1, read on the forward strand.
GGCATCGAATCGCTTTTTGAACCCACTCGCAACCGCGCAGGATTTTCAAAGACTGCTCGTTCGAACCAGCGCCCAGAGGCGACTGTGCAATGTCAGCCACTGAGTGTTGACATTTTCCAAAGTGAGCATCTTCGCGTCAGCCACCGGTGGCTGACATTGCCGCGAATGGGTTGAAGAGCAAATTACTGTCTTGATTGGAAAGGGCTTAGCGAATGTTTGGTTCTTCGATTTCGTTCCAATATTTTCTTTCTTGCTCTCTGGTGATGTGTTGGCTGTGGAGATCTTCTTCAGTCAGCTTGCCGTAGTGCCCGTTAGGCGTGCAGTAGCGGTCAAAAGTATTCGCCGAAATCGTACTTCGTGCACGATTTTGTTCCACCTAAACAATTCCCTTCAAGTATTGATAGGGTAAGCCATTACTAATTCTGAATCCTTGAGTCTTGAAGGCAAAAGTCGGCAGTGGGCATTATGGTGATTGAAACTGATTATAGAGATGGGAAATAGAACGGCAATGAAGAAAAAACGAAAATGAATGGTCGACGGCCAAAAACGAAAGCCTCGCTCCCCCGGCAGTGAAGAAGGCCAGCTTGGGAGAGGAGCATGTCCAAACGAGTTTTTCGGATATGCCAGCTATTCCTTCGGTTGATACGGCAATCATTTTAACTGATTTCACACGTTATGCCAGCCATGCAATCTCGGATAGTGGGCGGAGAGAGCAGGGATAGGCGGCGGGAGCGGTGAATACTTGCCCTGGAGCCTTATTACGGCTCCTTTCGCGATTCTGAGCATGGCAACGTCTTCGTCGGTGCGTAGCCATGCACAAAAACGACAAAAGGGCTTGGTTCGGTCCACTGAGCCTGACTTGTGGCTTTAAGCATTCAAGACATTCGGAAGAGAAGTCCCTATTTATTTTGACTCTTCATTTTGGGAAAAGAGAAAGAATGTACGGAGAACCGTTCCGGCCATTACTTTTGACCGCTACTGTATCTCCAAGTTTACGGTCTTCAAAAATGTTGGCTTCCTTCCCACCATGAAGATTTCTAGGCTACTAGACTCCGTATTACAGCGTTTAGAAAGGTACTCTGCACTTGCAACTGCAGTATGTTCTCACTAAGATGCTCCGTTCGGCTAATCGCTGTGGTGGGTTACTTCCTGTTTTCGTTTGATTGCAGCGCTTCGAGCGTAGTCCGAACGTCAATTTGCATACTGGACGACGTCTGCTTGTCGTCGTCGCACATTCACTCCTCTCAACTGTCGGCTATTTGTTTGAATTCTACGCCTTACTAGTACAGAAGGCCGATCCTCGTGCTGTGTTCGAAACCTTTGAGTAATCGAAAAACTTGTAAAATAGAAAATGACGAAAGCTAGAGCTATTTTGTAGCACGATTTTCTCAGATGGTTCACCTGATTCACCATTAATTGTACCTCCAAAATACGTTTGGTAAGATTCAAACTTACTGGCATTATCGTCATTCACACAAATCAACAATGAAACGTCAGCTGCAATCTTGCGCAAGTCGTTAATATTGTATCACGTATTGGTCGTTAGATCGGCCCATTTGACGTTTTGAAGGGTCACTCGAGGTCTATTTGGATTCTGTTTCTTGGTTGGAACCGATCGTTGTATAGCTGTTCTTGACGAGGTTCTTTCGTTTAGGAACTGTGTTAAATTTTGCTGAATGCTTGTGAAAACCCAACTCCTTCCCCTCAAGTATATTTAGGGGAGGGAGCAGCAACGCGCTGAGAAAGAATTAATCACGTCTTGCTAAATTCAAGTCTAATGCTCTCAATCGAAAATTGAAGTTACATCTCAAGCTATTAGAATCCGTCAAATCAGCATTCTATACCCACGACATCAGAAGAATCTGCTACGGAAACGTGGTGCTCGGGTTAGCCAAAGAAGGCCCTAGACGGATCGTGGGCCATTACGATGTTATTTGAAATCGTCTAGGAAAATGTCTACCAAAGAATCGAGAGGAATGGATCAAGCAAATCAAAAATTATGTAGCAACTTCAGGCCGGATCAAGTACGGTAGGTCTCTTTGTGCTCGACAGTTATAGAAGATGACATAATATTTTGACGACCGTGGCAGCGCTGAATGAGGATTGCTCCCACTCATAGAGGTGCATTCCAGAAGTAATTCGCTGTAAAACTTTCGTTAATCCTCACAATGACATGGGTACCCCCCCCCACCTTGCTCAATTTGAAGCAAAATATTAACTTACTAACGATCTTTTTATTTCAATTATTAGACTCATGAGCACTTTACAAATTAACAAAATAAATAGGCAAATAAATTTCGAATTCACACCACTTATCTGCCCAGATTCGTCCCGTTTAACAACTGCGTGAATTGTCGCCGGGAAGAGCTGATGGAAAATTTTTACAGAAAGCTTCGTAAAAAGCTCACGCTATCTCACCACAAGTCCTGATTCTATGATGTTTCTTCGTGTGTGCGGTTAGTTCCCTACAACCTCCTACTTCAGCTCTCCTCTAGCTACTCTATTAATATTCCACTGGTAAGAATATAGATGACAATTTCATCGTTGAAAAATTCCACCAATTCCTTCAATTTTCTGTGTATCTGGTTTTCCCTTATTGTGTCCTAGCAATTACGTTCACCAATTAGATTGAAATGATCTGCAAGGCGTTAGTCAATGCGAGAAGAGCGCTTAATTGAATGAACGGCGGCGAATGGCAGCAGGTGCTTGTCGTGTCTTTTATGCTCCGACAATCCACAATTGGCACTCTATTGTCTCAGCTACATGTACCCTTCCAATAACAACCATCACCCCTTCTCATTTGAACAACTCTTAATCTGCTAGGGACACAGTCAAGAGGCACTTTTGTTTTCAGCATGTTATGACATTGAATCTGCCCAAATATCACCCCTGGGACATGCTCGTAAGAACTTACCTCCCATTTACCTATTGAAGAATTTCGACATCTGCCTCCAATCTTCTCAGCCGCCATAGATGGCGCTTTATTATTAACGATCTGCCCTGATGCTCTTCGATCAATTCCGTCTTTATTAGAAACCATATTTTCCAATAAAATTGTTGCCCTGCGCTTTTTTGCTAAGAAGCTCAATATCGGAGCACGTAATGCTTTAAGTAATACCTGCTCGTTTGTGTGATGCCCTTCGAGCAGTCCCATTTATGACTGACCACGTTCAATGAAATCCCAATTGAAAGCCACCAACAACTCATCAGTTCCTCGAGCTGTTCTGTAATTATTATTTCGAAACAATCTACACTTTGTTGTTCAGAAATGATAAAAGCATTCGACAATGACGCTCCTTTTTTGGGATGCGCTACGTATTGCACTTCTGCTCGAGATTGTAGTGGCATTTATATGCTGCATGTTGCACAAAGACTAACGCCCGTTAAATGCATGAGTCAATACTTTATCCAATATTTTATCCTATTATGGTACATAAGATGGTGCAAGGTACAGGATCAGCCATCCGTTGTTCCGATTCTAGAAATTTGGCGACCCTGCCACCATGGGCCTTGAGAGTGTCCCTCAGTGCGACCCTCCCCCGACCACCACACTCATCATCGTGCTTTTTTATTTTTTTTTGATTGAGACCAGTACATCCCGCCCTGGGGGGGGGTTATAATGAGGAGAAATAAATAAGGATTATGCAACAGAATGAAAATAATTGCATTGAAAACCCCGCCAAATATAACCCCTTCCTTTTCAACTAAACCACAACCCACTAAATACGCCCCCTCTTCCTTTTCAACTTTTTGACCTTCGCCGACCCCAATCAACCCCCGTTGTGGACTGCGTAATGCACGGTAGACCCTGATCTGGCGCCAAACAAATGCCTTGGAGAAATTCGGAAGATTTGGATGTCCCGAGAAGGACTCGATTCGAGGTTACCTCCTAACCACGCGTGTGGTAAGAAGGGCCACTTGTGATGGCAATTATCATTTCATTTCATTTTCATTTATTACATGCAAAATGCATGTGCGAAAATTATTAAAACAAACGAAACTTCAAAGCCAACCAATGCAATTAGAAACAGTCAAACTAGAATAGAACATAAGATATTATCACCGATCAGTTGAATGAAAATCGTATTATACCGGCGTAACTTAGCGAATTCTTATCTCTGGGAGTGTTTTGTAAGCACTCTGAATACTCTCTCGCTGAGATTCATTCCATTTTCCTCGATTTCGCCTTAGACAAGGATTTCTTACGTTTTCAAGAAATTTATTGAATGTTGAGAAACCGTAAGGCTGCAGGCAAACGAAAAACCATCGTGGGGATTTCTGTACGAGCAGGAACAGCTATTATTGGAAGCATAACGCCTCCGATTATTGAACTTCAGAGCAAAAAACAATTTGCTCGAAAAAGACCCTAAAGAACTTGTACTCATTAAAATTTCTCATGCGATTGCATGGCACTTGATAGTGCCAGTGTCCTTGGTGATTATTTCGTGAGAATTTCTTAAGCCCAGTTCCAATTGAAATCCATTCATTTACGTCTTCGCAGCAATAAATTATACGTCTTCTGCAACATAAATTTATATTACTTGATTTTTAAGCAGGAAAATTGCTTTTCGAGATGCATGACGACCTTTCTGCTTTTGAATTATTTAGCCATTTCTTGATCAGCATTCGAAAGAACGTTCGGCTTCCAACACAGCCACATTAACCATTATTTTTTTTCCTTTTTTGTGCCCTTATTAGCTCTCCAAGAATTGTCCCAAATCAACGGTTAGGGACTAGGTAGGGAAGAATTCCTTGTGTATGATTCAGTAGCAAATCCACCAATTTTGTCTAGTTTACCCTACTTCAGTGAAGCTCGAAAAACCCGTCAAATACAGCCCTTTCTACAACTCCTATCCACACTTTTCCCAGAGGTAGTTGAGCTCGCTCAACCCCAAATTGCGACCCTCTCGCCAACTTCTCTTCAACATTCTACCAACAGCTCAAAGACAATCTATTCACCACTCGGCTCACTATGTTTCTTTCCAATTTATTTCTGATGCGCGATGCTGAACAAGCGCCAGCGCAGATGACCTAATTCAGAAATTTTACAACCCCCTCCACCTTTACCCACCATATAACCCCTCCCCCTTTCTCACCTCCTCCACCACATGTCTTCTTTATAACTTTCGCACTCCGGGTACCGGGTGACGCACTCCAACCACGCCCCAAAAGGGCTTCTCACTTTGCGATGATTTTTATCGTTTAGAAAGTGCCGTCAGCGGTCAGCCATGAACCACCCTTTATTAAGCTACTATGTGTGAGAACTGATTTGCTTAGTAACCTTTTATTCTCATTTGAAATCCTCATTCTAGCTTTGCCTTTCACTAACCGCCCCCATTCAATTCCACATATCTGGATTCAAAGGTCGTCGGTCTTGCTCTCGATTCCGCCCAGATTGTAATCCCTCGGTCGTAAAGGGTTTCGTACTAAATCCCTTCGCCTAGCCATTTTGATGTCGCTCTCTCTGTACGCGCATCTATTCTCATAATCTTCCCCCGAAGTAGCACTCTGATACATAAAGTCGCCTTTGGCCAACTAGCACCTCCCCACATTGATGTTTTCGACTTTATCGCGATAAAGCAATTTTCACTGACTTGGTGCCTCCTATGTCCTACCGAACTTCGTTTTTTTTTTAGGGGGGGGGGGGGTGGAAAAGATTCTTATAAATGGTCAGACACTTCAATTCCTGCTCCCCGAAGGCTCAATCACCACTGCAGGACCAAAACAGCTTTGCAGCAGAGTAAAGTGCATTAGTCGCACTAAGGAGCTCTTCATTTTTGCATGATACACTGGTATGCAAAGGTTATGGACGAGATGGATGGAATAACAGAACCTAATGAGATCTCTGTGGTTCTTAGTCTTGGTTACTTTATTTGCATTCTGTATTGTACTGCAGCAGTACTTCTATGTGCGCTTAGGTTCCATCGGGTTGCATTTGCCGGCAACAAAGTTCGTTCAAAAGAACTCTTCTCAGGATTAGTAGTAAGAATTCGAGCATCCCTGAAACTAGGTTCTAAGTTTCTGAGTGTTTTTTGGATCTTTTTTAGAGTAGGGATAGGGCACTTTTTTGTAGACTGATTTCAAACCACGGAAGTGTGTGGTGAAGAGGGCCGGTGCAACTTGTTGTTAACGGTGTTTTTAGCTGCAAACGGTTTCGAATTCACAATCAATGTTGTACTATTGTTTCTTCACTACTAGACCCCCAGAGATTTGCTCGTCATGCTTTCCCATTTTGATGAGCTTCTCATCGTTTTTATGAGCATTGGTTTCGCTTCATTAGGATTGGTTATTTATTTGTATCAAAATTGTTACAATGGCCAGATACACCTTCCAATGCCATCAAAATTCCAATTGTAGTCGAGCACAAAGTGTACCAGGAAACTTCTTCCGCCTTCACTATAAAAAAAAACTAAAATGGGAAATTTTGACTTGTTTCTGATTGTTAACTGCTGTTTTTGGCAGCAGTTCGCCTTGCGAATGTTTCACAAGAATGCTGGGTTGTGAACAAAACTTTTGCCCCAGGCGGGACTTTCGTGCGTTTCCCGCCGGGGCGAAAGTTTTGTTCACAACCCAGCATTCTTGTGAATCAAATGGGAAAATTGTTTAGCACAGGTTCACAGCCCTTGACCCTGGTTCATAGGCATCTTCGGTCTCCAACTTTCTAAAAGTCTGTTATCTGCAAAAGCCTCATTCCCAATATTGAGCTAGCCGTGTTTTATTTCTTATCAGTACTGCAATGGGAGATGCTTGAAGAGGTTATTCCCGTGGTGCTCAGCCCATGAATACATAGCTGTGCTGATGACGTTGCTCCCAAGGGGCTGAATTCTGTCACAACAGTCAGTTACGCATCATTGACTTATCGTCATTTCCTATCTGCAGATGCATGTCAAGCTGTCGAATGTTTCCGTTCAACACTCGCTAGCCATGGCTCAGTTCCGGGAAAGTGAAACCCACCCAAGCAAAAATAAAACATCTATTTCGAAAATCGTGGCTGAGTTCACTCAGACGCGACTCACCACAAACGACTTAAATGCACGCGTTCGGAAGGAAGTGACTCACGGCGGCGGCTGTGGGAGGGGATGGAGGGGAAGGGAAGAACCCGATTGTCGAGAAATAATTTCTTATACTATCGGGTGTTGTGGGAACGAAAAAAGGATGAAATGCATCAACTTGATTTTGAGATGCATATCATTTTCATTCGCAATTCAGTAGCTTTTCAATGCAAAGATTGAAGGTCTGGAAGCTTTTTCAGTGAATGCCAATATACAGAGGGGGGGGGGGGCAAGAAAAGAGTCACTTTGCTCATGGCCCCACATCGCCAAACTTTTCGTCACGCTGGGTGCCGCTGGTTTTGAAACTTTTGCGGCAAGATATTCCATAGATGTTCTCCCATAAGCAGACACAGGCCCTCCCTCACTGCCCTCACCGTCTTCAAAAAATGGCGTCATCTGTCATCAAGGACCAGCGTAAGGAAGGCTCACAGGAATTGCTCCAGCCTGAAGCTCTTTTATCATTTCCTGAATCGAATTCCTAAGGGATAGGTTTCTAGAGACGATAGCTCTGATTGTGCAGAACCGCTTTTTACCAGCGTCTGAGATAAGGTATAATGGTCCACGATCCGTTGATAACCTCGTAGAGCTCCTACCGTACACCTGCTCCTGCAACAAATCTTCCGATGTTGTCGGGATAGAAGGCTGATATGAAATTCTTTGATAGACTGAGATTTTTTTTACAATATATAATTGGGCGATTCGGTTTCAATTTAGCAAAACGTACTCAATTCCGTTTCATTTGTAAAGGGAGTGACTCTTTTTCTGAACCCCCTCCCCCTGACTTCTTCATTCTTCACATTCCTAAAAGTTCTGCAGCTGCTTCTTAACACTATGGAATAGCAAACCCCTTGGATAGCTTATGGGTCTCGACCATGCGGTCCGTTCTATGTAGATCGGTGCCACATCTTGTCGTTGCTCTACTAACTGTGAAAAGAGAAAATATTGCAGACAAAACGAAGGCTTATGAGGAGGCCAAAAATAATATATTTCAGTGCTTCATCCCAAACATCGGGAAAGTGAACTGCATTATTTATCCACTAGTCTGTTAATCGAATTTTCATTTATTTACATATTTGCACGCAGAAGCTTCTACCTCAGCAGGAAAAAAAGGTTTTTTGTCAGATGGGAAAGCAGTCTCCTACTCTTTTCCAGAAATTAGACGAAAAAAATATGATTGATGAATGGTCGGTAGGTGGCGGCCTGGTCGAACCGAGAACAGATCATTTCAATGCACGCTGCAGCAGCACTGCAGCCTCGGAAGAACCAGCTGTCAACCAGGAACCAGCTATTGTAAGGATAAAATGATAGAGCCATTGTAACATATTTTGTGCCACGATTTCTCTTTCCCTCGGGTTTTTCGAAAATTAACCACATGAGCTTTTTCGAGACGTCTAGATCTTCCCCTAAAACGCTGCTATTCTCCAGTTTGGTCCTGCTTTTTGAAACATTCTGAAACGGCCGAGGCTGAAATGTTTGAGCGCCGTCATCCATCGCCCTGAG